>RJWH01000873.1:518271-538564 GCA_004363575.1 Solenodon paradoxus | reverse complement strand
CACAGCTGCTGGCTTCATGCCTGAGCCACCAGGATGCACCAGAAGAAAAAAATTTACTGATTATGAAAAAGGAGTCAGTAACTTTTAATGCTTCAGCATGAGACCAAGCTGCCTCCTGTGTAGGTGCTGTCATCTATGGTTTCGTTGTTAACAAACTGCCCCTTAACTGAGCGCTCTGCCCTGTGAGTTGTTCTTCCTCCATCTCTCTAACTCTAACTTGCCTTTGCATCATCTGGAGGTGGTGACCAAAGAATAAACCCACACGGTGATCGACAGTATTCCAGTGTCTCCCCCTTCATCATCAAAGGCTTCAAGTCACAAGAATAAATTCAGAAACCCAAAAACTGAAGGGTTGAAACCATCTTATATTATTGGTACAGTGACATTAAACAAGGCCTCCTCCTCACCTCAGACCACTGCTAAGGTTTACAAGCTGAGTCACAGGTCCAATGCTCCACATTCATGCACAAGGTTTAAATAGCTCTAGAGACCAAACTGCAGACAAAGTTTTGCCTTAATACAAATGAGGGTTTCTGACTCCCTCCCAAGTACTCTTTCCTTTTCATTCTCAAGATGTTTCTCCTTGGCAAAAAAAAAAATCAGAAGCAAAATAGGAACAAGTATAAATCAGAGTTTTCAGAGTAATTGTTCATATTGCTCTAAATGGTAGCATTCCCAATCGTGGTTTGTCTCATTGACTTTATTCAACAGAAAAGAAAAGAAATACCACTGAGTATGAGCTGCTATGCCAACCATTTTTACAGTCATATTGTCCGTTTGGTCATTCAATTTTGCTTTCACTCTACTCCACCAGCTGGGCTTTTTGTTTTTGTTTTCCACTAACACAAATTTTTTTCTGGTATCTTCCAAATCCCAGTCATGCAACTATAACTTAGATGACGCTGGCCTTGTGCTCAGCTCAGTCTTGGCTTAGAGTCATATCCAAGGACATAACCATGCATCAGGAGACAAAAAAAAAAAAAAAATTTATGTGCCTCTCAAGAAGATACCCCAGGATTTCATGTCCTGAACATGAAAATTCTGAACATGGAATTTCTGAAAACAAGATGGAGAATATGTTTGGAGAGGGAACTCTGGTGCAGAGAGAGATTGCACCAACAGTGTCCACACCGTGGGCTTTGATCAATAGGACATTGTGTAGTCCTGGAAGATGATCCAAGCTGGTAACACTCCAAGCAAAAAGACCAAGCCATGGTAATCAGCAGCGAAGCCAAGTCCAGGAGGCTGTGTTGTTGTTATGGCCGAACCTCCAGAAGGCAAGACTGACGGGGGCACTCGAAAGATAGAGAAAATGGCACTTTATTGCAAGCACCGGCACTGGCCCAGGGGTATTGTTACCCAAAGCTGAGCACCTGGGGATCTAAGGGGAGCTCCTTTTATACTCTGAGGTAGAGGTTCATCTCCTTGGCTACGTACGTGTGGTTTCTACTGGCAACTCTTTATCAGTTATGTACAGCTGCAGGGTGGGGAGGTTATGCTTGTGTGTCCTTCGTCACGATAACAGGACGTAGCTACAGCCTCTGTAGTACCATGGAAAATTCCTGGCAGACTAACTTTTGTATTGGGGTCAGGGAAAAGGTCTTCTGCCACACTGTCATATGAGAAGGGTGTAGTGTTCCAGGCTGCATCTACCCACTCTTGGGAGAAAAGGCTCCAACTTGTATTAAGTGGGAAATTTGAGATCGGCTAAAACTCCCTGTTGAAGAAAACCACCAATAGAGTAGAAACCCCAACTGGCAATGGGAGTTGGCAATGGCTTTGCCAAACCCCTTTGCCAGTGGAAAAACAATGGCTTTGTTCCCCTGAAGTTTGGTGAAAGGGAAATTAAGGCTTGCGCCCTCCTCTCCTATTGTGGGACTCGCAATCCAGTTCATACTCAGAAAACATATTCCGGTCTTTTGAAAGACCCAAGCAAGTAACCCTGCTGGGCTTAGTAATACTTGAAGATGTGCCTTGTTAAACTCAACATCAGAGAATATGGGACTACAAACATCTCAAGGAATGACTTGTCTTACAAAATAATTGAAAAATTAATACCCTTTTATTGTGTCTTCACACTTTCATTTCAAAAAAAGTCCTTGAATTACATGCAAAATTTTAAGAACCCATCAAAAACAAGTTTGCTTCATAATATAGTTGAAAATAACCACAATGTGACCACATTATATTTTTGCTAGCAAAGACGGGGTAGGAAACTGAAGAGGAAAGCACTTTCTTTAGAACTATTTATTTTGATTGCCTCCACTTAGACATAAAGAGCTGAAGGTCTTGAATGTGAGTAAAAATATCTCGAAAGACATATTTGGGAAACAAGACAAGGCTGTTTTTGACAAAGAGAGTACTCAGAGAAGCAGATTAGAAATGGAAAATGTCAAACTCTCTGCTTTGTACCATATCCCAATAAAGCACTTTCAAATCCACTGACATTTTTTTTTTTATTTATTTAAAGAAAACTGCAGGCAGGAAGGAAGGCAAGCAGGCAGGCAGGAAGAGAGAAAAGGAAGAAGCGCTTTATTTACTTCTATTAAATTGTTCACACTGGTTGTTCTCCTTGGCCCTGGGTCTTGAACCCGGCACCTGAGACTCTGCGGGACTGCTCCCGGGGGTACTAGACAGTTAGGCTAATGCGCAATAACAACATATGATCAGCCATCTTCAAGTACTTTTCACCAGGTGACTTTGAGCAGTCAGAATCAGAGCCCTCATGAAAGCCAGCAGAGCCTCTTCAGGAGCCAGGACCCTGCCACCCACCTTACACTGGCGACTGTCACCCCAGGGTGGGCCAGTGAGGCTGCTGTTGAGGTGAGCATCACCTCTCCTCCTTAAAACAAAAACATTAACCAGGGATATCATGCAAGTGCAAGTCCACCTTGAGAAGGATGCAAACACAGCAAGCATGCCCAGTCATAGAAGCACTGCTTCCGGCCTCCATCCAGACCACAATTCACAAGGTCATACTCTCCTTCTACGTGCCGCAGCATGGGCATCTCCCTACCACTTGCACACGGTATCACAGACATCCATGCATCATTTCTTTTTATACTCAATCTGTGTTACCTTTCCCCTTGACTTAGAGTTTGTGTGTTACTCAAATGACTTTCTCCCTTCACAGCTCTTGCTTTCATATCACTTTTTCAGTCAGAGCCTTCTTCCTTCCCTCTACAGGTGTCAGACGATTGTGAGGTAGAAATAAAGACAGAACAAAATTATGTGGGGAGAGGAGAGGCTCACTGTCTCATCACACTTCTAATGCTATTTGTGCAGTGCTTCGGGGTGAAGGGATGTCCAATGCTTTAATTATTTATGCAAATTTAACTGTATTCCTTCAGAAGCACAAATGAGTCTCAGTTGGAAGCTATTAGCATCCATATTTCCTATTGTGGGAGGAATACTCATCATTGAAACAGGCATTAAAATTAACAACTCTTCATGAGAGATGGGCCCCCACAAAGATTGTGTCTTAGTTTGGGGTCCAGAAAAATCAACACTGAAAGTTAGGGAGGTTATTTGGAAAGTGATTCCAGGAAGTAAAGTGAGGAAGTAAGAAACATGGAAGAAAAACCAAGAAAAGTGGCCAGTTAGCTCTGTGGGCAAGTGGAGTTTCATCCCATAGGGGATGCCTGGGTGCTGAAGCAGTGATACACCATCTTGCATCTCCCATTGGTGAGATTACCAAAGGAACCCTGATTCCTCTTTGAGAGTGCTCCTGTAAGAGGCAGGGCAAGTTCAGATGGTGCGAGAGAAAGATCTTAGGCAGAGAAGAGAGATCAGGTCTTGAAGTGGCAATGGGTCAATATTCTGGAAGGCTGATTTAGGCGAACTCAAGTGGGACATAAGAGGTATCAACAGGATTCTATGGAGAGTCAAAAGCACCTAGGTAAGCAGATTGATAATGTTTTCCTGGATGTGGGCGCAAAGTATTTTCACAGAATGTCTCAATAAGCTCAGGTGGCTATAACAAATACCATAGACTGAATGGCTTAAAGCAACAGGAATTTATTTCTCATAGTTCAGGAAGCTGGAAAGTCCAAGATCAAGGTGCTGGTCAAGCTGGTTCCTGGTGAGAACTCCCTTCCTGGTTCACAGGGGACTCCTTTTTTGCAGAGTTCTCACTGGGCTAAAAGAGTTCTGTCTCTCATGTCTCTTCTTCTAAGGGCACTAATCCCATTCTTGAGTGCTCTGCCCTCATGATTTAATCATCCCCCAGAGGTCCCCCTCCAAATACATATTGGGGATTGGAGTTTAACATATTACTTTGAGAACATAAACATTCTATTCATTGCATATAATGATGTCAATACTACACACACTTATTCATAAATGTAGCTTCATTCCCATGTTAAACTCCCAACTATGGGTTTCTTGCAATTCGACAAAATTATAAAATTAATCTGGAAGGGAAATGAGTAATAATATCAGAGAGATTCAGAAGCAAGGAAAAGACAGTGGGCAATATTCGTCCTACCAGGTGTTGAAGCTCATTATGAAGTAGTACCTCCTTCGTGTCATGGATTAGTATTAATTAAGGCTTAATAAAGGAGAGCCTCGCCCAAGACAGCACTCCCTCCCCACCTGTATCTATTTACTCCAATAAATGCCCTCTGCAGAATTTATCTAAAAAGAAGGCAGTTGTACACACAGGTACTGAGTGACGGTGGTGGCTGGCTGCTTACCAGTGCGATATTGTGATTTATAGAAAATAAACACTGAGTCACTCAGATGACCAAAATATATTACTCATATATGTTTGGTCTTCACTGGAGGTTCCTGACTCATGTGGGTGAGTCCTTGACTCACCCAACTGCCTTGGAATTCCTGAGTAGTAAGAGTAATCTTTTGTTATATTACTAGATCTCTGGTCCTCAGTTCCTAAAACACTTTTGAGCCATAAAAGTGAAATAGCTGTCTTATTATTTATAATAAACCGCTTTCCACCACAACTGGCTTTATGTTAATGTGGTGACTTTTGGAACGCATTTAAAGATGGGGGTTGGTTGCCAGGGGAACTAGCCATGATTAGAGGAGTAGGGCTATTCCAACTCCTGATTTCCAGGGAGGGGAGAGAGACTGGAGGATAAATCAATCACCACTGGTCCATGATTTCATCAATCACGTCTCTGTAAGGAGGTTTCTATAAAACCCCAGAAGGATAGGGCTCAGAGAGCTTCCTGGATGGTGAAGGTACTGGGTGAATGACATGCCTGGAGAGGACATGGGAAGCTTCATGCCCTTTCCCCATATCTTATTCTACTCAGCACTTTCATCTGGCTGCTCCATCCTTTTATAAGTACTCTGTTCTTTGATTTCTCTGAGTCACTCTAGCAAATTAATCCAACCCAAGAATGTTAGGAGCTCTGATCTATAGCCAGTAGGTCAGAAGCACAGGTGACTGCCTGGACTTGTGATTGGCATGTGAAATGGGAAACCGTCTTGGAAGATTAGCCCCCTAACCTGTGGGGTCTGATGTTGACCTCTGGGTATAAACAGTGTCAGAATTCAGTTGAACTGTAGGACACCCTGCTGGTCTTGGAGAGTCTCTTGGTCTTTGGGGGGGTGCCATCTCACACATATACGCACACACACACACACATGCACACACACGCTGGAATTGAGTGTTAGGCTCATTTAACCCAGTAAGGAGAAAGATCAGCAATGCCATAGGAAATGCCAGTAGAAACAAAGGAAATCTTCCACTTCCAGAAAAATAAAACAAGTCAGAAACCAAGCCTGGAGTAGGAGACAAATACTGACAAAATTATAGTTCGGTAAAATCTGTGAGACATGAAAAATGCTATTATTACTGGAGCCATTTTTAAAAGGGCTAAAGTAAGTCACACCTGAAAAATACTTATTGTCCTCCAACCACTTACTGTCCTCGTTAGACTGAGCCAAACCACCAGGAAACCAGCAAGAATGAGACTATCCAGTGAGAAAGGGCAGAGAAACATGAACTATGACCTTGTGACTTGACCATGACCTCATCCTCTTTTTCATCTCTATAAGAACCTCTGACCTGTACTCCTCTCCAGGATGCATTTTGGGTTTTCAACCTAAATCTCTGTACCCCAAATTGCAAATCTCTGCTGTTCTCAGATCAAGGCATTTTGACTTGCCTGCCAACTTTGTGGCTTTCTCCCTGAAGGCTGTCATGCAGAAAGAGTGATAGAAGGGCCCACGTGCAGTGAAGGTTCAAGGTGACCTTGGTTTAGGTAGCTGATTCCCTCATGCATGTCTAGACAGAAGGGAAAAAGGACATTTCTGTTGGCCTCAATGGAAAACAAGAGCAAAAGGGATAAGAGTGGATGGGAGAGATAACCACTCTCAGCATAGCTAACTGATTTTCACAGGTACCTACCATCCTCTGGGCCCTGAGGCCCCTCTCCCAAAGAATTTACAGCCTTGTTAAAGATGACAGCGAAAAAATAGGGCAGCTAAGAATGGAGTTGGATGTTATAAGCCAGTTGCTGCTAGAGCAGGAGAGCAGGTGGTTGAGTTTAGACAGGAAAAAAAATGAGAGGATTTCACAGAGGAAGACCCACCTGGACCAGAATCCCACCAAAGAGAAGCTGGGGAAGGAGTTGGAGACTTGACCAGAGTCTCGGCAAGGCAGGTATGGGGCAAGTGGCCCTGAAGGACTGCAGCCCAGCAGGGCGCAGAGAGGTGCCATCTGGAATGTGGCTGTGGCCTTTTCACAAAACCTGCAGCCCTCTCTGCTGACCACACCTCTTGCTTTCCCTTCCCAGCTGATTTTTCAAGTCTCCACCAGACTCATATAAACACTGTCCTGATGGTCTCACCTGCATTATTACCACGTGCTGTATCACATCACTCACCTCTGCACAATTCTCCAGGCTTGTCTCCACCCACTTGAGCAATCCTTGATGGGATTCAAGTACTTCAGGTATTTAATTCAAATCCTGCTTTTAGTGAGTGTCTTCATATTCTCAAACATCTTCTTACAAGCTTGGAGGAGACTTTTGCCCATACCAAGAGGACTAGATGTCTCTTTTTCCCCAGGACAGTGCTGATTGATGCCCATTGACCAGGCTTAATATTGGTGCTTCTTTCACTCTCAGACCCATTTTGAGTAATAATGCATATGGGCCCCCTAACTCCAACTCCTGTTTTATCATTTCATTCCCGGACATCCTTCAAATGAGACCAACCCCTACCTAATTCCTTAGCAGGAATACACTGCTTTTTTTTTTTTTTTTTTTTTTTCAAACCATATACTGTCTCAGGTAAGGTGAGGAGGGGAGTTATTAAATGGAGTCCATTTCTGTCGCCTGTGAATATTATCTAAATCATCTCTTTTGCTATAAGAAACAGGTACTGTATATATGAAGGAACCGGTGATGGCTATTACCTTTATAAGCCTCATATTTTAATGATTCTAGTGAAAATACATAAATATTGGACTCAATCCAGGGTAACAGTTTCCCCCATCTTTAAAGATTTTTGATTACTAATGCCTCATAAATTGCTTTCACGTTCCCTAATCTTTTATTTTCTCGAGTTCTCCATTACGTAACGGAGAAATTGGGGCTTTGGGCCGAATTTCTCTTTAAAGGTAAGTTTTACCGTCCTTGAACAACGACGTCAAGTAGTGATGAGGCTAAGAGGCTGTATCAGATAAAGCAAGTGTTTAAGTGAATCCCAACTCCTTTTCTCGGTGACTCAGGTTTCCGACCCTCCTGGAGAGGGCTGCACATTTTCACCTAAATTCCGGCCGCGGGCCCACGACGCGGTACAGGGCGCGGCAGACCGTGGCGTCATTGGTCGCGGCGCCGCCCTCCCCGCCCGCGCGCGCCGCCCCTCCTCCCTGGCCCTGTGCGTCCCCAGCGGGCGTGCCAGTTGCTGGCAGACGCGGCGCCGCGAGCTTCTCCTGCTGGAGACAGGTGAACAGCCCTCGCGCCTTAGAAGCTCTCCGCGTGGGGCACGGGCGTTGTTTTTTGGGGGGGGCGTCCCTCGGAACTGGGTGGCGGTGGGGACATCGCCCAGGCCGGGAGTGCGAACCCCGGCCTGGGAGCCGAGGCGCCAAGACGCAGGGTCGGGTCGGGAGGCAGAGCTGGAGCCGAGGGCCAGGGCTCCCCGGCAGGCGCGGGGCGCGCTGGGTCTGCCTTGGATCCTCGTCTGTTTTCGGAAAACGCCGCATTGTGTTGCCTTTCTGGTTGGAAGAAGGTCCTTTTATTCGAAATGCGGGCGGGGAGCGGGGTTGCTGGTGGTGCCGCGGCCGGGCGCGATGCGCGAGTCGCGCGGCCAGAGGGACTGCGCGTCTGGAGCAGTGGGGGCGCCGCCGCGCTTACGCGGCCCGGGAGCCCAAGGAGGGCCGCCGAGGAGCTCCGAGGAGAGGCCTCTGGGAGTCGCGGGGCTCCCAGCTCCCCACCAGCTGACCAGCCCTCGGAGCTGGTCGGCGGAGGCGGGGCGCCACTGGGCCAGACCCGGGTCCCTCTCCCGGTGCCCCGAGCGCCGTGGGGGTGGGGAGCCGGCGGAGGCCCGGGCCTCAGCCGGCGAGGAATCTCGGGGAGCCCAGGGGCCTACGCCGCCGCTGGTCCCCTCCCTGGAGGCGGCCCTGCCCGCCTTTCTCGAGGCTGGGCAGTGCCAGGGGAGACCGCAGCGGGCGGGGCTTCGTCTGCAGCCCCGGACCGGAGGAGGGGTGGGCGGGGCCTCGAGTAGCTCCACCCGCCTCCCGCCTGGCCTGGGTCGTCTCGGCCTTCTTGGGGATGGTCACTTGGGCCACGGATGTGGCTGGCAGCAGTTCATTTTTCACTTTCTTACCTGCTGGTCTGGAGGGGCGCGGCGCGTCCGTCGGGAGTTCTGAGGGAGGGAATCCGGCTTGGGCCTGGCGGCGCCCCTCTGAGAATCTGCCCCACCTGTTCAGAAGGCGCCTTCATGTTTATTAAACAGAAGAGAGCAATTTTTAAGGTCCTTTTTCAGTGTTTCTTTTTTTGTAGGTGTGGCAAATAGATTTTTTTTTTTTAATAGCCCACACCTCTATCACAGAATCCCTGCGTTCCGCCTTTCAGATTTTCTGTCTCCATTTTCAAACAACATAATGCAATTTCACCGCCCTGACCATGGTTATCTTCAAGTCTGAGTTGTTTTCTTGTACTTAAGGTATCACAGTTTAATAAGCAGTTCCCCGCATTTGAACATTTGAAGTATTTCCCTTTTCTGCATGAAAAATTCCAGCCAGAGTAGGATTAAAGATTTTTACCGATTATCAGGAAAAATAAAAACAGAAAATTGAATTAAAATGTCAAACTTGTAGAAAAATTAACAGCTCAGATTTGAAGAAGGAAATCACCAATAAGAAGGAACAATTTTACTCACATAAGCATTAAACAGCTTACTTAATGAAAAAGAACAGGAAAGAGAAAAAGCGGAGGGCTAATTTATATATCATATGTATCTGACACAAGTTTTTCATACTTGTGAAACAAAAAATCAAGATTAACATAAATGGTGAAGTGATTAATCATTAATAGAATAAATGCAAATTTAATCGAGTTTGGGTTTTCATTTGATGCCTATTAAATAACAAAAATAACAGTAATAACCTCTTCTGAAACTTGCATGTTCAGTCACTGGAGAGAGAAGAGAGCAGGGTTTGGGGGTTAGAAGGATGACTCTGCAACTAATTTCTAAGCTTGAGACATTTCTTTCAGTTTTCTAATCCTCTTATACATTCATAAAATAGAAGAAATGAGATCTATTTCCAGAGTTTGTTATAAAGGTTAACCACCTGCGTAAAATTGACTAAGTATATCTGTATACCTTGATTCTTTTCCTAATCACATCCCACTGGGGACATTGTGAATCAGTACCAACTTTCTGCAAAACAATCTGCTGCTGTATTAACATATTTAGAGCTATGACCCAGAAACCCCACTCGTGGGAATTCACCTGCAATGGAAGAAACAAATGAGAACAACAGAAAAGCCATATGCAGGCACACATTTAGGGCAGAATGACCTAAAATTAAAACCAACTGGGAAACAGCCTAAGTGTGTAACAGCTGGGCATTAACTAAGAGAATCATGGTGTATTATGAAAGGAACATTATGTAACCATCAAAATCATAATTTTGGAGCCTGTTGCTATCTGGGAGAAACTGACAAGTTAAAAATACAGGTTACTAAACTAATACATGAGAGCATATGTGAAGAATCTAAAAGGAAAAGCAAAAAATGAAAGTTTTAATAGAAATTATTGACAATTTAATTTTCTTTTTATTGACCTATTTTGTTAAGTAATGTAATTGTGTGAAAGGAAGAACTTGGTTTCGTGTCATATTTGCTTTTGTTTTAATGAACTCATTTCCTTTTTCACATTTTTTTTCTTGAATAGATTCATTGATAATTTAATTTATATATTAGGTTTGATTTGTAAAGGATCAATTCTAATTTATTGGATTCACTTATCAATTCTACGTTTTTGTTGTTTTTAAGAATTCCAGAATCTATTTGAAAACAACAATTTCAGCCAAGCCGAAGCATTCTCTTCCTGGAGGCAGAAATCCAGCTGAACTGAGCCCCGACAGATGTATGTACCCTTTGGAATCTCTTTGGTCTTATAATGGTTGAAAATCACCAACTGTCACAGAGAAAAATGCTCTGAAAAGGCTGTGATCACAAGCTCTTGTTCTGGAAGCCACTTGGGTCTATATATATAACTGACATGAATTGCATCATCATTTCTTATAAAATCAACTTCATTTTGCAGAGAAAGGACCACAGTTTTCTCTAGAATCATGCTGAATGATGCAAGGAAGCAACCACTTAAAAATAAAATGACAAGTGTTACTGGGCTATAGTAACACTCAGGGTGACTATCGACCAATTAACAAAAGGTTTTATAAGGTTAAAGGTTTTCTGAGCGATCATGTTAACTTACCTATTCATCCTCCCTTTTCGGATCTTATGTCTTCTCTCAAGGTAACTGTATCAGGTGTGAACTGCTACATATTAAACATTCAAAACGTTCCTGTATCTAACTGAGTGATGGCCGCAGCATTATCAAATAACCCTTGAGTGAATAGTGTGTGTGGCATTTCTTATAGTTGGGAGAATTTTTTCCTAATTGGGTGATCCTTTTTCTCCTACTGTATTCTCCTTATTACTATTGCAATGAGATTACTTCAAGGGGGTGTGCCCTTTTATGAAAAGCATTACAACTGTTGTCAAGTTACACTCCTGAGGACCTAGCTCTGAGAGTGCAGTCCCTTGAGAGCTGTCACACAGGTGTACCTCAGAGATACTGCAGGTTCTATCCTAGACCACTGCAATAAGACAAGTCACACATTTTGGGGTTTCCCAGTGCCTATAAAAGTTATGTTTATGCTGTGGTCTATTGAGAGTTGCTGTAGCCTTGCACCCAAAAAAGGTGCATTAAATGTGACACAAAATGGGCACATACTGTTAGAAAAATGGGGTCATCACTTGTTGAATGCAGGATTGCAACAAACCTTTAATTAAAAAAATTGCAGTGTCTTGGTGGTGGGGAACTTGAGTATTGATTTTATGATGATGCACCCCTCAAACCTATATAATGTTATGATGCAATGTGCCGTCAATAAGATTAAATTTTTAAAAGATACTTTGTGATTCAGTTCCCTATATGGAAGCAAAATGACCATACATAAAAGTATTTAATTTAAAAAAAAAAAAAAAAGCACTATCTTTGCAGCTCAGTAAAGCAAGGTATGCTTCTGTGTTCTCAAATGCTATCGCTTGGCACTCCCAGGCTTTTAACCTGGGCTAGGGTCTGGCAGTGTTGCTTTTTCAAAGCCTTCCAGGTAATTCTGATGAAAGACCAGGTAGGGTAGGGGCCTCTGGACCCTATTCAGTCTAGGGACGGGTACCAATTAAAGGCTCCACTCCAGAATGTTCTGCAAAATTTTGTATCACTTGCATCAGATGAGTAAATGACCTCAAAAAGATGAAAAGACAACAAATGATTTATACTTGGCTGAGAAAAGACAGGAAGTTTCCCCAGGGGGACACAAGTTGTGAGGAGGGCTGTCTGGTGCCTCTTCCAAATTTAGCCAATTAAGTTTCAGGTTTAAACATGTTCTAATTATCAAAAGTTTGCCTCTTGGCACAGGAACATTGGGCGGGTTCCTCCCAGGTCTGACTCTTAGTGCCCTTGTATAAATAGGAGTAGAACAAATGGGGGGATCGGTGGGTGTTTTCTGCACCTTCGCTCTAGATCCCCTGCTCTGCCTTTCTGCGAATTCGACAGTGCCAGCTGGTCTTATTCATTGTAGCTTTTCCATGCATTCTAATACCTGGCAGGCCAAGTGTACCCTGCATTTTCTTTCTGTTTATTCATTTCTTCAGTCTTCTTAATTTTGATTGTCATTCCATCATGTCTTTAAAATCCACTTTGAGTTCTGACTGAAATTGTATTGACTTTATAGATAATTTGCAGGTGAATTAGTACCTTTCAATATTGGTTTTCCCACCCCAAAATGTTTCTATTTTTTCTAGTCTTCCTTTATGTCTCAGTAAAATTTTATAGCTTTCCTCATATAAGTCCTACTCTTTATTTTTAGGTTAGATATTTTATAGTTTGCCTTCTTTTCTTGTTTACTACATTAATGGAAATGCCTTTCCTCTTTCCATTAGCTAGGATATGAATGAGTGTCTGTGATAGCAATCCTAACAGCTAAATTTTGAAAAAATCAGGAGCTGCTATTGATTTTAATGAAAACTTTCCAACATCTGCAGAGAAGCTTATATATTTTTCTCCTTAATATTTAAATAGAGTTCTTGATTATGAGCCTTCCTTGTATTCCTAAAACCATCCTTATTGATTACAGTGTATTCTTTTTTGAAGCTGTTAAAATCAGCCTGGTGGTATTGTCTTTTGGATTTCGGCACCTGTATTCCTGAGTGGCAATAGTTATTGAAGCCCTGTACTCTAAAAAGTACTAGGGTTTGAACCTTGGCCTTTTATTCCCTGAGCTGTTAGCACCACTTCCCAGATGAAGATGCCCAAATGTTTATCTCTGCCGGGTTCCAGAGTCTTATAACAATTGACTGAATTGATGCTCCCATTTGAATGTCCAATGGATGTCACAAGTTAATGTGTCAAATTAGAACTTTCGGTCTCCTCTCCTGAGCATGGTCCTCCACCAGTTCCCCCCGTTTCAGTAGACAGCATCACCATCATCGCCGGGTCATGAAAACCACAAAACTGGTTAGTGCTCACTCCTCCGGCCACTCCATCAGCAAGTCTTAACTGGTTTTCTGCAGAATAAATCTCACTTATTCCCAGCTATATACACGTCATCATCTTTGTTGTTTTCCTAATTGTTCTCACCTAATTGTTCTCACCAGTTCCTTGCTTGATCCTCAAAAAAACAAATTGTTTTTGACACAACCATCAGGGCAAGCTTTGTTTAAAAAAAAAAAAAAAAATCCTATCATGTGACTCTCCTAAGACCCAAGGTTACACACGGAGCCAGTGGAAGCGTTCTCAGGGGCTGTGATCATGATCTCTCCCTCGCACACCAGCCTCCTGAGGCCACTCGCCCAGTGTGGTACCACACTCTGGACACAGCCCCTTTCCGCTTCTCGACCCCCCTCAAGCTAACTGTCTCACTCAGACCCTAGCATAATGCTACAACCTTAGAAGTCATGTCTTCGTTAGACAGATCAATAGGTGATTGTGCTGTAAATATTGTGCTGTGCGTTGTTGACAGCTTACCCCCACCACTTGTATGGCTTCTGGTCAATGCAAGTTTCTTGTTTCTTTAAAAGAGCTCATACTACTTATTCCACAAAGAGTTGTTGACTGAATTAATTCTACAGCTGGTTTTGTCATTGATGTTTTATTAGAACGGCAATCCATTTTGTTTAACTCATAAAATAAAGTTGTCTATAGTAAGTTGTTATCCTTTCAAAGCCTCCTCTGCCTGATATTATTTCACCTTCCTCATTGCCAGTATAGAACTGATGTGTTTTCTAGTGATGCGGGTCTACGTGTGCATTACATTTTCAAATAGCTCTTGATTTTATTTAGAAATTCTTTATCTTTCTGGGTTTTATTTATTCTTTCATCTCTTTCTTTATAACCCTGTTGCTTTATTTTGAAATTTTCTGTCTTTTTTGAGTTGAATAAAAAATTTTTTTTTCATTCCTTTTTCAGTTACGCTGCCCACATTCCTTTGATAGTCACATGGGTTTCAGTATTCTCACATCCTTGCCCTCTTGGCATTGTGAAACTTTTCTTTTTTCTTAGTTTTTGGTGGGTTAACCTGTTAACTATAAATAATATATCATTTTTTTCTCATTTTACCTGATTCTTAATGATCTGAATATCTTTTCCTATTCTTTTGGGTGGTTTCCCTCTTTTGTAAAATATCAGATTACATCTTTTGACTCTTTTTCTAGTGAAATTACTGTCTCATTACTTTGTAAGAATTCTTTATAGCTTTTAGACATGAATCCTCTGTCAGTTTTAAAAACTACAAATAATTTTTACCATTTTATACTTTTCTATTAGCTTTATGGAGTTCTTCATAGTGTCGACCAAGAATTTGTAAGTGTTGTGAAAAAAATCCTTCAGTTATTTGCCTCATGGTTTGCGCTTTGTCCTCCACTCTTCCTCTAGGTCACAAAGTCTGGCACCAGTGTTTTCTTCCCCATCCATCCAGGTACTTTACCTATCATGATGAATCTTTAATCCATCTCCCGACCACTTGTGCGTGTGGGGTTAGAGACCCACTTTTATTTTTCTCTTGTTCCCCACAAGCGTCTACTGAACAAATCCTTTCTCCACATTTCACCACAAATGACTGCTATGGTGCCTGTTTTACCTGAACATCCTATCTCTGCTAACGTGTCTGCACATGGTTGAGCTCAACTTGCTCTTCCGTTTCCTTTGGTCTGTTGGTCTGTTCCTAGACTCTGACCCTGTGAGCTTTATCACTGTGGCTTCTGGCTATGATTTAATGCTGACATGGCAGGTTCCTTTGTCTTTACCTTTTTAAGTTCATTTTGCTGTTCATGGACATTTCCTTCCACTTCTGCGTTTATGGAACTGAAAAGAAAAAATTCAGCGTAACTGATTGGTATTTGGGAGTCAATGACATCTTTATAATACTAAGTTGTTTTCCTTGAGACCATGGAGTAACTTTCTATTTTTACAGATTTTTATGTGAGAGTTGAAATTTTTTTTCCTACTCAGTCTTATTTTTCCTTAGGTAAGTCAGTCGTAAAAATTTGATAGTTTGGTTTTCTAGTCAATTACTGTTAGTGCATAGAAGGGCTGACTTTTTAGACTAATCCTGTATCCTGTAACCTTGCTGAATTGTACTAGGTCTTGTGTTACTTGTGTTGGATTTTCTATGAATATGATCACATTCATTGCAAATAATGACAGCTGGAGAACTTTCCCTGTGGTCCTTGCACCAGCTGTTTCTCTGTCTCTGCATGTGGCATTGTACAGAGGACCTCTTTTCCTGTGACCATGGGCATCCTTGTCTCGCTTCTGATCTTAAATTTAGTCCTAGGTTATTCATGAAGCATCTTTGCTGTTTTTGTTACATAACCTTTATCAAGTTAGGGGAGTTTCCTCCTATTTCTAGTTTTCCAGGAATATTTTTCCAAGAGCTGAACAGATACTGATGTTCATCAAATCCTTAATGTCTTGAAATGTCAGAGAGTGGACCACAACCTGATCGTGCACAGAGAATACCTTAGATGAGTAGTGTCCAGACACAGCCAGGGATTCAGAACCCCAGTCTTCATTCCCAGTAATTTCACTGACCAACACTGGGATCAGACATGTCACTTGATCTTTCTGAATGTGGTGGCCTAATTTGTCGAGTAACAAGTTTAAATTAAATAATATAAGAGCTTCCTAATTTTATCATAAACAAAAGAGATTCTCCAAGTATTCATGTGAGTTCTGCATCCCTCTTGTTAGAAATGATTTTCTACTTCAAAATGCCGTTGTTGTTTTAATACTTTTCAGAATCAAATGTTGCTCTGGTTATCCAGTTTTATCCAGAACTCTGTTTCAGTGACATCCTGATCAGCAGCATGTGCCCATGGCTGTCACACCCCTGCTGCCTCTCTCTGAAGCCCAGGGTCGTGCCTCAGTTCAGACTCGCCAGGCTGTCTATCTCTTGTCCCACATGTAGCCTGGTAACAGCTATGTGAAAGCCAAGTCCCACATTTATCTCCTTCCAGACCTGCTCCACCTGCAGAAACCTGGGAGCCATTCAGCTCTCAGCCTCTTGCACCAAGCCCACCAGAGCTACCTTCTGAATCAGTGCATCCATTTCCCTCCTTCACTTGGCCCACGAAACCAGCTTCTACGTTGATCACTGCAATAGCCCTCTAGCTACTTCCCTGCTCTCTCTCTCTCTCTCTCTCTCTCTCTCTCTCTCTCTCTCTCACACCCACACCCATACACACACGCACGCGCACGTCTCCAATCCCTTCTCCACCATGTTCTTCAGCGACTCCTCAGTGCCCACGGGATCAAGTCCATGCTGCCTTGTTGTTAGGCCGATGATATAACCTGTATCCAGATTGGGACACCATGAGAATGAAAGGGACACTATTAATATTAATGCAGGAACAACATGTCTGATGGTCCTGGGCAAGTAAGAACGTCCTCTCTCCTTGCTGATAGGTCCTTTGTCACCTGGTACCTGTCCGCCTCTCCTCTGTACATTGAGGCTTCCTTCCATGAAACCTCTGCAGCCTCCAGATCAGTCATGGCTCCCTCCCTGCCCGCCCCTTCCCTCTGACTGCCCTGTGATCCCACCTATCTCCTGTGCTCAGCTCCCCAAGGACTGAGTCCCTCTCTGCGCCTCCTTTACTAGGCAGTATCTACATGAACTGTAGAGCTGTCACCCTGAACAACCTTGAATGAGCGTGTTCAAAGCTGGACGCTGTGTTATTCCCCCTGCAGCTTCCTCTTCCTCCCGCTTTGACTATTTCTGATGATGTCTCCATCCAGCCTGCATTACCACGGTGGCTGACGCATGGAATACATGTTTAATTAACTTGAAGATGTGAGGTGGCTGGCCATTGCAGAGAAGAAACATTTTGAAAGTTCATAAACACAGTTCACTTTGGATATCCACTGTAACTATTTCATTTTTAGTTTGGCTGTTTCTCATACTTTATCAGCGATGTTTCACACGTGTCTGTTCACTCTGTATTCATTTTGCATGTTTATTGGTCAGGCAGCACATCTAGCATTAGGGACACTGCTTCGAACAAAGCAAAGCTGCCCTGCAGGAGCATGCACTTCGTGGAGAAGATGAACGAGAAGAAAACAATAAATAATAGATGTCAAGTAGGCGTCTCTGCCCAGTGCAGTGGTGTGGACCTCTGAGATGACGTTAGAGCAGACTTGATCTGGAGGAGGAGCCTTCCAGGCCCCAGAGCTGCAAATACAAGGTCTGGCTGGGAAAGTGCTTGTAGAGTTTAAAGAGCAAGGTCGAGGCTGACAAGAGGCAGGTCTTGTTGGGCCTTGCTGCATGGTGAGGACTCGAGTTTACCTGAGCATGAAGGCGTGCCACTGGGAGACCAGGGGAGTGGCACAGTGGCATTTTAAAAGGCTCTCAGGCCCCTGAGTATGGACCCTCAGTGGGGTCCAGGGAAGTAGCGGCTGGTTGGAGGCTCTTGGGGGATTCAGTGAAAAACGATGGCGGTTTCACGTGGGATTGTGGTATTGGAAAATGTGAGCCGCTACAGGAAGGAGCTAGAATTTATTTTCAAGACAGAGGTGATAAGATTTGCTGATGGATTTGGGGGGGGTGCCACAGGAAAAGAGACAGACTGGGCTGGGCGCATTGCCTGAGTGAAAAAAAATATTGCTATAAAACCTCTTTAGGTTAGGAGTCGCAGTCTGAGGTGGTAATCCCTAGTAAAGTTCTCTGAGGTGCGAGCAGCATGGAGACCAAGCACTGTGCCCCCTGAGTGGAGATCAGGGAAGCAGCCTGCTGCAAATGGGGTGTCGGGAGGTGGTCCAAGAATGAGCTGTTCAGGAGCACGTGGGGAATCCACATGAGTTTATTTTAGCTTGTAAAACAAACTTACTGCAGCAAAATACTATTTAAAAAATTAAAAAAGGGAAGAACAAGCCAGGGTCACAGGACCCTGCCCCTCTGACCCCTCCCCAAGAGGACCTCCAAAATTCCTGATTGTCACCATCTGAGCAGTTTAACATGGCTTGCACCTTTTAACTATTATTTACCTATGATCACCAAGACGGTCCTGTAATGATGGTAGAAACATAAACAAGATATTAGTTCTTTTATTTGTCTAATCTTCCTCTGATTATTATCCAATCTAGTCTATCTCTGAAGGATATAAAAGGTAATTTTTTAATATTGGATGCAGCTTTTATCTGAAGATAATCCCAGTGCTGGTGATCAGACTAACATCAATGCAGCGTGTGGTTTCACAGCACAGAATGACATTGGAGCATATGGTTTAATGAGGGGATAGTAGAAGTTGTTTCATAATCATTCTTTGATGTCACTTCCATCTCTGCCCTTAGAACCAAGCACCCAGGGGAAGTGAGATCTTTAATCTGAAAGGAGATTTTTAATTTGATGATTATACATTCTGCAAAGCGTCATCAGTGATCATCCAGGATATTTGGTTGGTTGGTTCCTCAATTCTGCTTAGCCCTTTTACCTTTTATGTAAGCCATGTAACTTCAGTGTCAAAAGCTAGCTGAAAAGAAGTTTCTCATACAGCCTTAAAGGCTGACCTGAAATACATTCAGGAAGTGAGTGTGTGCAAGTCTTTGCACACAGCATTCTTTCCTCACTTTGAACAGTCCCATCTGTCGTCTGTAGACAGAAAGGTGGCTTTACAAGTGGCCTTCAATATCCTTGCACTTTCCTATTTCCAAGAAAAATTGTATTGAGGATTCCTTTGAGGAAATTCTTGGCATTTATATGTCGGGGATATTCATTTCTTCACTTAAATATCTGTTGTGTGCCGGCTCTATGCCAGGCATTGCCCTAGCCCCCGAGGGGATAGCAGCAACCCAGTCTCCCTGCTTACATTCCTGCCGAGAAGACACAAGCCAGCTATTTAATGACCATAGCACCCATCAGAGTCCTCCTCACTAGGCACCAGATTCATAGGATGCCCATAGGGGCCACGCCAGGGCAGTCCACATCGCAGCCAGGCCCACACCGTGCTACAGGGATTGAGATCCTTATTGGCAGGTAAAGGTGCCTTTGGTGTGGACATCCCAGGCCCCACAGGAGCAGAGCTCCCTTTGAGCAGCCTGATGAGCACAGCTTCCAGGGCCCCTGCGGACAAGAGCCTGCAGTTGGAAGAACTGCTGCTTAAAGCAGCTCGCCTCTGGCAGACCACCAGGCTGCAGTTTTTCTCAGCCCATGTGCAGTTTATCAATCAGAGGTGACTTCACCCCATGCAACTTTGCTGGCGTTCTACCGTCATCAGGTTTCTAGGAAACGGAGCCCAGGAACTCTCTTTTCTTTTTTAGAGGAAGGAAGCAGACAGCAATAAAGGCAAATAGGCAGGAAGAGAAGAGATTTTTTTATATATATATTTATGTATTTAGTTGTTATGTATTTTATGTATTTAGTTGTTCTTGTTGCTTGATTCCCTGGCCCCAGTGCGCAAACCCAGGTCCTTGGGCTTTTGTGGACTTCACCATCTGGAGCCTCAGACGTCACGCCAGACCCACCAGGGTGTACCTGCCAGGAATTTGCTTAAGGTTGAATTTGTCCTTACTTTTGTGCTAGTTGCTACAGAGGCATAGAGAACACAAGCAACACTGGGAGTGACCACTGATGCCACTGCTTTGCTTTCATTCTCCAAGTGTCTTTGACAAAACACAGGGCACTGACACCCTCTTCATTTTGCAGATAAGCTGTCATGGTGAAAAACCACATCGGCTGCTGGATCCTGGTTCTCTTTGTGGCCACATGGAGTGACGTGGGTCTCTGCAAGAAGCGGCCGAAGCCTGGAGGGGGATGGAACAGTGGGGGGAGCCGGTACCCGGGGCAGGGCAGTCCTGGGGGCAACCGATACCCACCCCAAGGTGGTGGCAGCTGGGGTCAGCCTCACGGTGGCGGCTGGGGTCAGCCTCACGGTGGTGGCTGGGGTCAGCCTCACGGTGGCGGCTGGGGACAACCCCATGGTGGCGGCTGGGGACAGCCCCATGGTGGCGGAGGCTGGGGTCAAGGTGGCACCCACAATCAGTGGAACAAGCCTAGTAAGCCAAAAACCAACATGAAGCACGTGGCGGGGGCGGC
>RJWH01000873.1:492847-518171 GCA_004363575.1 Solenodon paradoxus | reverse complement strand
ATCAAGCAGCACACGGTCACCACCACCACAAAGGGGGAGAACTTCACTGAGACCGACATCAAGATGATGGAGCGCGTGGTAGAGCAGATGTGCACCACCCAGTACCAAAGAGAGTACCAGTCGTTCTCCCAGAGAGGGGCCAGTGCCGTCTTCTCCTCCCCTCCTGTGATCCTGCTCATCTCCTTCCTCATTTTCCTGATCGTGGGCTGAGGGCGGCCTCCTGCACCTTCTACCAGGTTGGGGAAAGGGCATCTACCTGCAGCCCTTTCAGTGGTGGTGTCTCATTCTTGCTTCTCCCTTCGTCACCATAGGCTAATAATACCCTTGGCACTGATGGGCACTGGGAAATGTAGGCTAGACAGGCTGCTAGTTAATCTAATCCCGCTCCATTCAGTCCTCATGGACCATCGCTACTGTCCCACTGGTAAGAGTATAACCAAATAATCATTGGTTGGTCTAGGCTTATCTTTTGTCCAGCACAGTGGGTTGAGGCTCAAACAATTCTCCAAACAGCTTTCAAATACCTTTGCCTGAATACCTCCGGCTCCCTCCCCGGCTGGAGCTCAGTTCACTAATGCCGGAGCTCAGCAGTGATTTCGTAGCAGTTCTGAGCAATTCTTTCCTCATCTGTTTGATGAAAACCTAACTGCATTTTCCTATCAAATTTGGAAGGAGGCCACATGATACTCAGAAAACAGAACTAGAAACCCTTAGGTCTGGGGCCAGGCTCTCAGCCCACTGGAGGGCCTGTGCCCGTGTCTGCACAGAGCTGTGACTGCTTTGCCCCGCAGCCATTGCTTCAAGTAAAACCTGCATAACACTGGTCTGGGCAGAGGACTTTGCACAGGGAAGGAGCACAACCTGATAGGAAGGGCTTCTGGGGCTGAAACCCCACTTTCGGGAGCAGTGACTTGGAGGCACTCATCCCTCGGCTGTCTGAAGGATCTCCATGTGCGCCCCTTTCTTCAACACAGTCTTAGATGATTCAGACAGTGAAAAATAACTTGGAGAGAAAATCTCCTTGGTTCATTTACCCAGAAACCAGAAAGACTGACATCATGTGGGAGATTTTAATGCAGAGGAAGCATCAGCTGTACAAACACCTATTACCGTAAAGGATTGTGTAATGAAGAAAAAGGTTCGTGTGCAAAGGAAATAAATACATTTCTTCATCGCCATTTCTGAATTGTCAAACACCAGAATTAGGCCCTTAGTTTCTAGTTGGCTTTTGAATCAAATAATAGGAAGGCAATAAAAAAAAAATAAAAAGTTGGAGATGACAAATATCCAGAGTGGAAAAAAATTCTGTTACTATTACTTAAGGTAAAATTATTCCCTGGATTGTTTGATATTGTCACCTACCAGTTATGCATCACTATTCTACAATGTTACTGGCTTGTAATGTGTGGGTATTCTATGTAAAAAAAAATTATATATATATATATTGCATATGAGAAGCTTAGATGTTTTGGTTAGAGCAGTTAACATCTGAAGTATCTAGTGCATTACCTGCTTTTGTAAGGTACTGAATGTGGGAAACCCTTATGCATAGTCCTTAGGCTTACAACGTGCACTAGTTTTGTATAAAGATCCAAAATGGTCTTTGAAATATGCATGGACTTCGCATTTTCTATATTTGTAACTTTGCATGCACTTGTTTTGTTGTATAAAGAATTTATAAATGTTTAATATCTGACTAAAATTAAACGAGTTAAGATGAGCATCCTCCATGGAGTTGGCAGTCGTGTTCCCCCACATGCATCCTGTATAAGCAGGGTTGTTTCAGGGGTTGTGTGAGCCAAAGTGCAGTCCCCCTCACCTGTGAGGACCATGTTTCACTGTGCTCCTGCCCTCAGCCTCGGTCCTCCACACCAGCTAACCTCCGCTGCCTTCTCACTTTCCCCTCAGTGTCTGGGTGTGTCTCGTTCCGGTAGCGCAGCAGGGAAGACAGTCCTTGCACCCTGGAAACCTTTTCTCTCCTGGATTTGGAAATAGAGGCGTTTTCTTGATCGAAATGAAACAAGCTCTGAGTTCGCACTCAGCCCTGAGAACCCCGGTGACAGCTCCTTTTAGATGGAAATGCCAGCCCTCAGGTCCAAGAGGCCACTTCCACCTGTCACAGTCTTTCCCTTCATTCTGCACAGGCTTCCCCACCTTCTCCCCAGGTGCGTGAAGCAGCACCTATGCTCTAGGTTTTCCTCGGTGGATGTTCTCTCCTGCAGCAGGAAGTCATCCCGAGAAGTGACAGTGGCCAAAATCATCTTGATCAATCCCTGGGCAGTGACAGGATCCAATTGGTTTTAAGAAGACAAACAAAAATCGCTTTAAATAGTCTCATTCACACAACTACTCAAACAAAGGCCAGCCACCCAGACTCAAAAGCAAAACTTTATAAAATGAACCTCGTAGTTAACAAAAATTTCCAGAGCTCTTTTCATGCTACCTTTTTGGCCAGGTTCCTAGTTATTTAAAAATAAACAATTATCTACCCATGACACTTTCTCCAAAATAGCTCAGTGAAAAGACTTCAAACAGCCAGAATATGGGTAGTTGGAGGACCATGGTGAAGACTGTCCCTCTGTATCTTTCTCCAGCTTCCATGTTTTCTTCCTATTGTGTCCAACTTCTGTGAGTTGTGCTAAAGGAAATTTTAACTAAAACAATACCTCTGTAAAGGGCCCACATAAATAACTGAGTCCAACCCCAGAGAGTGTTCCTCCCAAGAGTTGTCAATTGAGTGTCACCTTTGTTTCCCATCTCCTTTTCTGAAGCTGAGACCAACTAAGTGCCCTCTGACTTTGGAGGGAAATTTGAATGTGTGCTGCTTCCCATGCAACCTCCTCCCTGCACCCTGAGCCTTAATCTTGCCTGAACCCACTTCCTCAGTTTCAAGCCCTGACCTTCCGATGTCCTACACATTTTGTGACTTACGCCACCTGACAAATGTTACTTCCCCCTGACTCCCCAGAGCTGCTCCCTGAGGCTGTAGCTCACCCAGTTCTTAATATTGTAGGTCTGCTCTTTGTCCCCCCTCTGTTCTCTAGGACAGCCATACTGCCCTGCTGGGGCACAGCGGTCCCTTCCTCCATCCTCACTAGTTCATGTGCTCAGGAATCTGCAGGTCCTGAATGGTTAACCCTAGGGGACAGGGAGGGAGGGGAGCCTCAGACAGTGGAGCCAGTATGGGAACTGCTGCTGGGCCTGCCCCAGATTTCTGATTCCAGAGAGCTGGTGGAACCCTGATGGTCTGCATTTCTAACAAAATCCCTGTTGCTACTGGTGTGAAGATTCCCTGGTGGCTGGGTGGGGGGCATTTTCTACAGGAAGATGCTAAAGACAGAAGGCAGCTCTCCCAGAAATGCTCAGCTATTGGGAGCAAGAACCTAGAATCTCTCAAAATCTCTCCCTGGAAAAAGCAGAGAGCTGGAGCCCTGGAGCGGAAGGCATCAATGTGAGGAGCTGGTTAACATGAAACCAGCCATGCCTGCAGCCCCTCCTCCGTGAGAGACTCTGCTAAAGGTGGGTGGTAACTGTTAAAAACAAAATGCATGCCAATACATTTAGAGATCTGATGGACTTTGTCAGAGGGTTCATGAGTCAGGCACACAATGCCCCATCTAGCGAGCAGAAAGGCGAGCATTCCTTCTCCTCACGGGCCTGCATACCAAGGAGTGCCTGTGTAGGGAGGGGACTAGGAGAGAGCCTGCACACGCAGACTCAGGTCCACACCATGAACACAAGGCCCTCGCAGGCACTGGCTGAAACCAGGTGGGAAGAGAAGAGGGCAACTGCTGGCTGGAGGCCCCCCTTTGATCTCTTCTTGCTGGGCCTGCAAATGGTAGAGCCAGGCCTGCCCTAAAGCTGCCAGGATACAGCAGTGAAAGCTTTCGCAATAAGTGATTATTTTTAACAAATGTCTGCAAACCATGCGAGTGTCTTAAGTTCTCAGACCAGGGACAGAGGGGTTGGGGTTATAGTCTGAAAGGCATGGGGCTGGAGGCTGCTGGGGACTAGACTATCAGGCTCCCCGCTTCCCAGTGTCCAGGTGGGGCCAGCACACCCACACACTGGTGCCCTGTAGTCCAATCCTCCTGGCCCCTCCTGGGCAGCTGCTCCTGCCTTCCTCCCGGGTTCCCCCTGCACCCCTGGTGCAAATGTACTCATGCCTTCAAGCCCTTTCTGATGGGTCTCTAGCAAGTGGCTGGTGCTGCAGAAATTTCTTATAACATGTGCTCAAATTTGTAGGATCCCACCAAAGGACAATAACCTTGTTGCTTCTGCCAGGGAATTTGCTAACACTAATCTAAGGGCTGACCCACTGATGGCCCTCAATCTGATTTTAAAAATTATAGAGGGAGAATTAATCATTATTTCAAATGATAACGCCTCCATGCAAGAGCATGCTCTTCTGCAAATGAAAACCATGCTTTTGGCCTGACCTTGTGGCTCAGGTGACTGAGGCAGTGAAGGCGCAGAACAGGTAAAGGCTGAGGACCCAGGTTTGAGACCTGGAGATGGGATTAAAAAAAAAAAAAAAAAAAAAAAAGACATTACATGAGAACGTGTATATAATATAACTTTAAGTGAAAATCAGATGATAAACCCATAAGAACAGTGTATTCATTTTTACAAAAACAAATAAATACATAAATTGCAGATAAAAAAAATGCCAGAAATATATAGGCCTTAAAGTTAACAGTGTTTATTGCTAAATGGAAGAAGATAAGTGATTTTTCTTTTTCGCTGTATCGTTTTTATATTTTCCAGAAAATGCACAGTGACCAAATACGGCTTTTATAAGAGAAAAATATTAGTAACTATTGTTTTTGATTCCTCTCATGGCATGTGCCAGCCTGATCACTCTCATGGATCTTATCTGCAGCATTTCTCAGACTCAAGGACTATTTCTGAGGGTGCGTCACGTGCCACTCCGTGCCCAGCCCTCAGCATACACGGTTTATCTGGTACTCATAAGACGCTCACTTCAGGAACCTGTCACCCAGAAACATTCTGTGACTTGTCCAAGGTCACACAGATAGTCTGTTCCCTAAAGGACATCGTGGAAACTTGATCTTTAGTAGGTTGTGCTATTTAAGGGCTTGGCTCAGAGGTCCCAGGACAGGGGCTGGCTGCTGTGAAGGGCATGCCCTGGGCTTGTGGAGGGGTGGGGCGGGTGTCCAAGGACTTGGCTACCAACCAGCAGCACCTTGAGGAAGCAGCAGCAATCTTAAACGCAAGTTTGGCCTGAAATGCTCCTGACCCAGACAAACCGCTCGTTGCTCACCGGCCCATGCGCCCTCATGGTGCTGCGCAGACCAACTCCAGCCAGGACCCCACGTTTGTGCTCAGTGGTGGTCCAGTGACCCAGTGTCCCTGGGCCAGGCACCAGAGCCTGGGTTACCACCTATCGAGTCCAAAGGCTGGAGGCCACCAGGGCGCTTGGGGAGACTATGCACACACATCAGCCCCTCTCCTCCCTCCCTCTCTAAAAACAAAGAAACAAAAACAAAGTCATTACCTTCATGTTTATATTGGACAAAGATAATGTCTAACTCTTTGCATACTTACTCAACCCAGTTGAAGTCTGAATCCAAATAAGGTTAAGAAAACCTGACAGGACCATTTTTGTTGCCTTTCTTGCTGACTATATACCATCCTTATTAGTTTATTAGGGTTACCATAGCACAGTGTCACAGAAAGGGTGCATTTAAATCAACATGGGTGGACCTAGAGAGGATTATGTTGAGTGAGACAAGTCAAAAGAAGAAAGACAGACCAGATGACCTCACTCATAGGTGGAATGTGCACAAAGGAACAGATGAAACAATACCAACCCTGGGACATTTGCAACAGAACTGTTACCAACAGGGAATGGTGGGGTGGGGGGAATGGTGGTGGAGCCCCCTGGACAATGGGGAAGAACACGTGATGATCTGGTGGAGGGCAGGGTATGTGGACATATATCTAAGGACGGGAATATATACATAGTAAGTTATTTAATGTGTGGAACAATTTCTACAATACAAATTAAATAAAGTGCTTCTTCCTCTTCTCTCTTCAAAAAAAACCATCACAGACAGGGTGGCTTAGCCAACAGAAATTTGCTTCCTAGAGTTCTGGAGGCCTGATGTCCACGATCGAGGTGTGAACTGGGTTGAGTTTCTGCTGAGGTCTCTCTCCTTGGCTTGTAGACAGCCATCTCCTCCCCATGTCTTCACCTGGTCTTCCCTATGTGCATCTGTGTCCTCATCTCTCTTTATAAAAACACCACACATACTGGATTAAGGCTCACACTAATGACCTTGTCTTAACTCTTAAAGGCCCTGTCTCCAAACGACCATTCTGGAGCACTGGGGACTAGTTCTGTGTGTGGAATTTATGGAGACACAATTCAGACCAAAATGCCATCTTTCTAGAAATTTGATAGCAGCATGTCAGTATCACAGTTCAGAGGCATTCCCAGGATGGGGGGGGCTCCCACATTCACACAGCTCCCATTCTTGTAATGAGAATGCCATCATCTATATCTCTGTGCCCTCAGCAGACTGGGTCACGGCCCACCACGCCACTTAGAATTGCCAAGGGCACCTACCTCATGGTGCCCATTACAGAGCAAACAGAAGGGCTGCCATTCTGAACACAGTCCCTGAAATCCAGCCACCTCACCCCCACAACTGGCACAATGTGAAGAGTTTCTTGATCAACCAAATTGGTTTAGTTTGGCTCCTGCTAAGAAGATCTAAAACTCTAAGCAGATAATGTCCCTCCCACACATGAATGCACCAGAAACACCTGGGTTGGTGTGTGCTGATTAAGATTAATTAACATAAAACTAAGTGCGCACTATAATTCAGTGGGTGCTGTAGAAAGCTGGCAAGATCCTATCCCCTCATGCTGCCAAATTCCAAATAATAGGCATGCCCGTCGCCGTGCTCAGAGTGGCTGCCCACACGTGGAATGTGCACGCTCCAGTTTCTTCAGAGTCCCTGCTCACCTTCCCAGGATCCCAGCATGCAAGGAGAACCCAGCAGAGTCCAGGCCCTCGCCAGTTGTGTGCCAGGTGTCTGCCCCATTGTCTGGACTCACAGACCTGAAATCCCAGCAAGGAGAGAGACAGCATTTCTTTTTCTAACCTGTACCATATTTCCCCCTTTCTCCTGTATGTCTCTGAATCTCCCTTTATCCCAGCCCTCTGAGGAGATGTTTTCTTTCCAACCCATCCGAAGACCCTCTTCCCCACACTGCCTTCCAGAAGGTGACTAACATGAGGTAGGTTTGTCTTTCCAGTGCCATGCCTCCAGCCCAGAAAGGAGGGTTTCCAGTCTTCAGTTAGGACCTTCAGGCAGGACTAATGTGGGCTCAAGAAACAGCTCTGGACCTTTGATGAATGAAGAAAAGCATGAATGAATGAGGAGCTCAGTTAAGCCCAGATATTCCCCCCTACAAAGTCTGTTAGAGACTGTTCTTAGTGATGAGAATTTTAAGAACAAGTTAACTTGCTGCCACTGAAGGAAGAGGCCCCCTGTGGCCACTGCTGCACTTCTGATGTCCACCCCCCATGGGCTACCGCATTCCCCAGAACCTGCCAGGAGAGGAATCCAATGAATAAACCAGGACAGGCTCTTTGACTCTGTCCAGCCAGTTATAGAAAATGTCCACTTAAAACCACCAACTTGCTTTTGGTATAAGCACCAGAAGAGTAGATGGATAGTAGAAACATGGCTTGATTTGGCATCTCTCAGTTCACAATATTAAATGGAAGTGCATTTGTGTCCACAGTAAAGCATTGACAGCACAATGTTATTCAGCCATGAAAACACTGAAGTCCTGACACATACTACAATAGGGATGAACTTTGAAAACATGATGCTAAGTGAAAGAAGCCAAACATAGAAGGGTAAATATTGTATAATTCTATGTAGATTCATAGAGACAAAAAGTAAATTAGTGGCTCTCAGGGGTTGGAGAGAGGTGCGAGATGAGTAATAGCTAACGGGTAATAGCTAATGTGTATGGAGATTCTTTCTGGTGTGGTTAAAAATTACATACTTACATAGTGTTAATGAGTGATCTGTAAATATACTAAATTTCACTGAACTGTACCTTTTGAAATGATGAATCTTATTGTGTGTGAATTATATCTCAGTCAAGGTGGTTTGGTTGTTGTTTGTTTTTTTCTTTTAAACATAGGATTACTTACCTAAGAATAGGAGTGATAAGAGGGTAGGGAAAGGTTTGGTCATTTGTTTGAGATCTACTCTATTAAAAAAACATTTCAGTCCACCTGGTTGTCTCACAGGTGTTCCAGAAAATTGTGTACAGAAGCACTAATAAAATAAGTCTTGGAACCACATGTTTTTAAACACTTGGCCCAAAGCCTTTTCTGGCCACAGAATCAAAGCCTAAATCAACAGTGGATAAAAAGTGTGATATGACATTCTTGGCTATTAAAAAGGTATAACAATATTTAAACAGGGTGGTGAGTTTAAAACCTGTTTTCCCTTCCTGTGGTAGATTATCCTGGAAGACCTACTCTCACCAAGAACTGACAGAATCATCACCAGGCGAATAGACTTGTTACTTATGTGTGGCAGAAACGTGACTCCCTTTACTCAGTGATAAATACCAAAGTTTCCCCAAGAAAAAAATTATGATCTTGGCTGGATGGATAGATGAGTGGGTGGGAGAGTGGATGGATGAAAGGATTGCTGGCTGGCTGGATGGGTGGATGGATGGGTGGATGGATGGGTGGATGGATGGGTGGATGGATGGGTAGATGGATGGGTGGATGGATGGGTGGATGGATGGGTGGATGGATGGGGAATCTGGGAAATTGCTCCATGAACCAGGTTAGTGATTGCCTTTTCTACTAGATCACAAGTTACTCTTCATATAGGCTATTTCAACAACTTTCATCCCGGTGAAAATTTACCCTATTCCCCAAAGATGGCATTTGTCCTGACTTCTCACTCTGTCCAGTGGAGGCAGCCCCAGTGGTTCCTTCTCTACTTCATTGGTTAGTTATGCAGATGAGCAAGAAGATGCTTAGAGCTAAGTATTTGGCAAGATTGTGTGGTGTAAATTCCAGGCCTTGAGAAATAGAGGCCCTCATGTGAACCTGAGCTACTAAACTGTCCACATTACATCCCTGTCTTACTTACCTTGACCTACTTGCCTCAGATCCTTTAAGAACCAATATTCCATCTGAATAATGCACATGATGTTTTGGCTTTCCCTCCACTGACTCGCCTTCCTTTTGACTTTCCCAGCTGTTTCTTGATTCTATACCTAAACCTCCTTGCCTGTGTGTCATTATCATACCCACCTGTCACTTCCACTTGGGATTAGGAGACCAAAGATGGGAGAGGGTCATTGGTTCATATCCGGCTAAGAAATCATAAGTGCTTCCCCATGTAAGCTAAAGTGAAGGGGCAAGAGAGCCCCGTCAACCTTGAAATCAGGACATTGTGGCAGAGGTGAACGTGATTTGTGAGCTGCTAGTGACGACATCGATGCTGAGAAGATCGTTCCTGCCTGAATGGAGACTTTCATGAATGTGGTGAAGCCAATGGATCTTCTCAGAATAATGTTTTTAAATGCATGAAATAAAACACAGAAATCAATTATACCACAAATCAATTATACTGAAAATAGTTATCAAAATGCTTTTACACTGATTAAATTTAAACATTTTAAAGCCCACTAAGCAATATCTACAGGTGGTCCCAATAGCTTCATGGCGATAAGTTTCAGAGATATTTAGGGATTTGGGTGACTGATTTGTCCTGGTTTGCCCCCAACTTCCTTCCCGTGCTAGCACTGAAAATCCCACATCACGGGGACCCCCTCAATTCCTAGCCAACTGGGACAGATCACCAAACCTATAATAAGACCTGACACCACTGTGATCCTAACACTCACTACAGCACAGCTAATGCTCCTGTGTCTGCTGCTGCAGGCTTCATGGGAAAAGCACTATATTTTAGGTAAAGATTCATGGGCATAAGGATGTGATTTTTTTTTTCCTATTCAAATGCAAGCGTCTCCCAGATGTTGTCCACAACAGCCTCCCTCCTGGTGAAGAACCCCAGCAATTCCTGGGATAAAGTTAGGTCCACTCTCCCTTAACCTTTAACCTTTGTTCTTAACTGGTGTCATTGTTCAAGAATTCAGTCTCCAGGGGAGAGGGGTGGGGTGCGGCCAGAGCTCAGGGACTCTGGTCCCCTTACCAGGCTGAGTCTGAAGTCATCTAACAACTTGGGGAAGCTGTGTAGCAGCACCTGTCAAAACCCAAAGGAGGCCTGTGCCTGTGTGTGTCCCGGCATTCCACTCCTGGGGACATGCACTCCTTTGTGTCAAGACAGTGCCTTCTGGAAAACTATCTCTTTTCCACGATGTTTGCTTTACTTGAACAATTCTCAGCAGGCCAATTCAAACACACCCATATGTAAGTTCTTTAAGATTCTAGAAGATCTTGACTCCTGGGTGTTAGGTCAGGGAACCAGCATAGCCCCAGTTTAAATGTGTTTTTTTCAAAAACCCCTGCTTCCACTACTGCCTCTAAATTGTCACACTGGGACCGGGGACGGGGGTGAATTCCATAATCACTTGAAGAAATAAAATCTAATTTGAGGACTTTACGGAGTCAAAAAAACAACCACCACCCAGCCTTTAGCACAAAATTTTCAGACTTCGCCAGAGACCTTCAAAATGGTAATCCTATGTTAGCGTTTCTGGCAGGCCCAAAGTTAACATGCTAACACATGCCCATGTGTTCAAAGTAGCTTTTGGACCTTAACATGCTACGCTTTATGATTTTACAGGGAGAGAATCGGGGCCGCGTTCTTTGAGTCCCGCGGTGCCCACCTACACCTGGTAAGGCCAAACTTCCCTCTGCCAGGCGTGAAAACCATCTCAGCGTGAATGCCCCTCTTCCCAAAGGCGCCCGTAAATGCACCGCTAACTGTCTGAGTGGGAGGGCAGGGAATGACAGGGAAGGCCACAAGCTCCTCAGAAACTGAAGACAACTGAGGTAGAGAATGGCAGGGTGAGGAGCATCTGGGTCCCTGTCCACACGGCCTCTCTTTGCAGCATCCTCGAGGCCTCCCCTGAGAATGAAAGCCACCTGAGGTAACAAAGGTGTCCCTCTCCCCTGTTCCAGGTGACCCCCACCCCGGAAGAGGGCTTTCTCCCTTTCCTGCCTATGAGGGAGAGAAGACAAACTACAGATGAGCCAACCAGGTTAATAATGTATTAAAAAACATCAGCTGCTGAGTTGTGCCCCAACCCAGGAGCCTGTGCTTTACCAGGTGCCCCGCAGGGCTGCCCAGGCCTCTACCTCCCCAGGAGGCCTCTGAGAGGCCTGACCCTCTCCCTGCTTCCCTGTCCCTAGCCCTGGAAATTCCACCTGCAAAAGGTCCAGCCCCCTGGGGAGGGTCACACGGAGTGGGGAGGGGACTCTACAAGAACTGAGGCCCCCGCCAGCTCTGCTCACCCCCCAGGTCCCCAGGGCAGAGCTAGATCTGAAGTTCAGACACAGTTGCTGAGGTTGAGGCTGGACCTCTACCATTTGGCTTTGTCTCCCTGTCCGGGTCCACCTGTCCATCCATTTGTCTGTCTGAACCATTCCTGCCTGTCCGTTGGTCTTCTCCTACATCTACTCATCCCTAAAGGCCCTCATTCCTTTCCCAGTCTTCCTCATACTGTTATCCATCAATGGATCTCTTATTACAAGGAAGCTGGAGCTGACGAGAAAGGCAGCAGGAGACCCAATGCGCAGCGTCGGCGTGGCACAGAGTCTGACGCTCCCGGCCCTTGTGAGGATTTTCAGGTTAGAGTTTCCCAGTCCGCGGTCTTTCTGCATCAACATGCAGTTGCAGCCTGCATCCTGTTACACTTGCTCTAATTCTTTAACGGTTCTCCCTCTTCTTGCTTACGAACACCCTGTCTCACAGACATGTGGTGACACCCAAGGGGAGTCACTGCCTTCCATGACCCTGATCTGCTACCTGCTTCCCTGTCCCTGCCCTGCTGCGGTCCGAACAGGGAAGGACAGAGAACTGCAGAGACATTGACCCTTGTCTAGGGCAGTACATGGTCCTCCAGGTGGCCGAGGCTCCTATTACACCTGTACATAGCCGCGTGCCACAGAATCTCAAGCACCACCCCAATCGGGCTATGCCATGATGTCCCCGGCTTGCTTTTTAAAAACTGATTGTAAAATGGTTATGCTTATCCCTGTTACAGTTGCCCTGCCTGCCTTTATATACCCCGGCCCGCTGTGCTTTGGAGTGTTGAGTCTGCCCCTGCCACACAGCCCATCTCGGTGACAGCTTTCATGCCCACACCGCTCTATCCTCAGCTCAGCTGCTGATAAAAAAAAAAAAGGGATAAAGGGAACCTAGACGCGCTCAGATGCTGCGTACTGTGCACAGTGTGAGGTGGTGAGCTCAGTTGAGTTGTGAACATCTATAGGATGCCAGATGACTACAAGGCTATGTGCCAAGTGCAACGGAACTCCACATGGAGACCCCAAACTATGTTGGAAAGAGAAGACTGGGAAACCTTTCGAGGAAGTTGGTATCTAAGATTTGCACACAGCAACCATCAAAATCCTCAGGATATAAAAGCTAACTGTAGGCCTATCGATGACCCGCAAGTCTATTTCTCAGAGTGCGCATCCGACGGAAAAGTGATCACATGCCCCCGAGGCACAGGCGGGAACGCTGGCTGCACCCTATCCACGCCCCAAACCACTCGAATGCCACCCGCAGGGAGTGGAGAAGTAGATGGCAGGATCCAACACGGGGACGAGGTTGTGGGGGTGCTGTGATGCTGGTTTTTGAATCTGGCTTCAGGATACTTGGGGGTGTTCGGTTTGTTACAATGCATAATGCTGTTGGTACACTTGGGATATATTCAGCTTTGAATGTGTATTAGACTTAAATTAAAAGAAAACAATTAGTATGAATGTTTATACAACTACAAAGCAGTCTAGTAAACATTATCTTCCAAAACACATTTCAATTATTCATCTGCTGTTAGTCCCTGAGCTTTTTAAATTTTGTTTAAAAGGAAGGGCGTAGGTAGAAATGAAGGCAAGCAGAAAGAGAGAGGAGGAAGAGGCATTTTCTTTATTTTGTCTTGTTGTTCATAGTGGTTCTGTGCCAGTACCGGGACGCGAACCTGTGACCTTGAGGTGTACGTGAACTAGCACTGAACCCCTACTCCTCCAAGACACAGTAAGCCTGAGCAATTTTTGCTGTCGTATTCATTTTTATTGTCCCTTCTGTGGCACAAATTGGTCCCAAGCACATAACAGACAGTTGATAAAACTTCAAGAATTCAAGATATGATAGGAGTGATCTCTGACGCCCCGCCCCCCCCACGCCCCTTCGGGGGACAGTTAGACAAGAAATCTTGTATCTTCGTGATCACAATTTACCTATAAATGCTTTCAGACAGTGTGAGATCCAACTGAACTAGGAATTGATAATGACCCACTTGTGCATTCTGAACTCAGCCTTTCCTTGTTGCTTTTTTTTTTCAAATCGACATCATTTTCTATTGTTCAAATATTTTAGAGAAGTGCCCTAGCACCTTGCAATTGAGCTCATACCCCCTGTTTCCCACAGATGATCTATATTCCTGTGACAATGGCCTCTCTCAAGGGTGAAGAAACTCAGCCTCCCTAGGTAATTCCCTGGTTGTTCTTTCATCTTCTCAGGCAGGAAGCCGGGTGCAGTTCTGTGCTCTGTGTCTTGTCAGCAGCCTCCCTGGCAGCTTCCAGAGCTCGTCCCACCTTCTCCAACGTTTTCAGTCCTCCATACTCCTCTGTGCTTTTGAGAAGAGCCTTTTGTTCGCCGACAAGAGGAATCTGCAGGCTCATCAGCTCAAAGCCAACCTCCCACTGCCTTCTGGGCAGTCTTTCCCTGAAAGGGAAGGGAAAGAAGAGGGAGGAGGAGGCCTGGAAGAGAGGGCGCCAGATGGGACAAGCAGGGTGGACAGAACACAGAGTTCTAACAGCATCTCTAACTGTAGAGGCAGCCCCGCCTGCCCGGCTGGGCGACCTTGGGCCTATCTGGGCCCCATGACCTCACAGTGTGAAGGAGCTGGGCCAGAGGGTGCTGCCTCGTTTCCAGCACGAAACATCCCAAACCCTGCTGAAGACCTGAAACATCTATGCCGTGAGCAGTATTGTACTGATGCTTGTCTCTGGGTGGTGAAAATTTCCTCCTTAATTTTTAAGGAGAAAAATGAAGTAAAATTTTAAAGGCCGAGCCGAGGAGAAAGACCCAAATGCAACTGACAAGTGTTGCGCCCTGGCCAGGACTGTCCCACCTTTGAGTGAAGTCTTTAGAAACTCTTCTGGCACCATCTGCTGGCCGTCTCGGGAACAGCAGCTTAATTTGGTCCACCACAGAGCTTTGAAGCTGATTAGTCCAATTTTGATTGGATCTTATTCAGGATAAAGATCACATTCTATTTTATAGAAAACCTCACTCCATATTCACCTCCAGAATCCCTCTTTTTACTTTGGATTGCAGTAATGATAACAGGAACACCTGAGTGAATGTCTTCTGCATCAGAAATGGCCACCCAGTAACCATGCCATGTCCTTCATGCCAGGAGCACCTGATTCTCCAGCTCCCCTTCCCCATAGGTGTGGGCATCATGTCATGAAGGGAGTTCTCTGAGGAACCCCACTCTCAGTCCCCAACATCTCTGAAGAGAGCTGATATCTGTATCTATCCCTGTCCCCTGGGTCTCCACTGATCATCGACTCACTGGCCTGTGGACTAAGCAGTGGTTCCAGCATTCCCAGATGGTCCAGAAGTCCAGAGTGCTGGCCAGTCCTCACATTTGTCTTTCCACCCACCCAGTGGAATTGTGACCCCTGCTCAGGGACACATGGTCCAGATGCAGACCTGCCCCAGCAGATCCTTCCCACGGCAGCTCCCCCGAGAGGATCCATTTGCTGTCTGAGTCCATCATAGGCGCACGACAGGATGCATGTCCAGAATTCTGTCTAAACCACCCACTGCTGTAGATATTGATGGGAAAGCAATTGCCTTTGAACACTTCTCATTTCAATTCCAAAAAGAACCTCTAGAAAAGCCAGACTTAAAAATACCCCTAGGTGCATGCGGGTGACTCAGCACTAAGTCTAGCCCCGGATGCCATAGTCCATGGACCCAGGACCCATGGACCCAGGTTCCCGGCCGAGGACCCAAGGGAGCAGACAACACAAACACTAAATAGGTAGATAGATCCTTCTTCCTCCTTTCTCTTCCTGCCTTCCTGCCTACTTGCTTTCATTCCTGCCTGCTTCCTTCCAGTACATAAATGAATACTCTTTAAAAACATTTTTTTTAAATAGCTCTCACCCTACTCTTTGGACAGATACATCCATTCATCTCTCCTAATGCGACATTGTGATTTAATATAATATAGTTAGATAAGATGATAGATAGACAGATATACATACATCTACATACATATATGTATGTGTATACATATGTATTTGATCTTCACTCCCAGGTCATGGCACAAAGCTTCTGAAACCCTGAAACTTGCTGAATGATAGGAGTGAGAAGAATGTCTTTTCTTACAATGTTTGGGTTTCTTTGGTCCCCAGTTCCTGGCACAAAGGAGTTTGAAAAGCTTCCTCGGTGGTGAAGGCTTCACATGTGGGGAGCATGCTGCACCCCAAACTCCATGGAGACAGGGGCTACTGCACTTGGAACCCTTCTAGACCTTGCTCTATTTCCCCTTCATATGGTTGTTCATTTGCAGCCTTTCTGATATTCTTTATAACAAATCTAATATTCTTCATAACTTGTGATAAGTTGAAAATTAATTAGAGGCACCTTTCAGGTCTTTCTGAATCTCATCAAGAGATTCACATAGTATCTATTAGTAAAGACTGATGAGAAGGTCCATCCTTCTCAAAACAAAAGAGAGCCGGCACCCCTGATTGGTCCTGCCTGGAGGGGAAAGATGCCATATTTGGAGAGCAGCAGCCATGCCCCCTCCCCTGCAGTTCCTACATAGCTGGGCAAGTCTGGCCAGGGGACAGCACAGCCAAGGCTCCAGAGCACACTCCCAGAGAGTCCCAGGTACGTGGCGGGGGGTTTGTGCATGGATCTCACCTCTGCTTTCAGAATGTTCGTTTCTCACCAGACTGCAAACTCTGCAGGGGTTTCTTTACTTCCACTTCTTAGGGTGGGTTCCAAGTCAGGGACACTTGTGAGAAGTGCTGGCCTGCTGCATGTGTATGTTTTGGGGCTACAATAAAATGCTTTTTTGGGGTTGTCTGGTTGGAATTTTTTTTTTTTTTTTGGCTTTTAAGCCCTTGCCTATGAATACTAACTTCTTTCTCAAGTTTTCTGTGTTTCTGTATTTTTCATCTGATATACCTGTCATTGATGTAATTATGCTGGTTTATAATTCCTCCTAGCAAGGGGCAAGAGCTGATGACAGGGGGTGTCCCGCTATTTAGGAGATGAATGAATGCTTGCTTCACACTTGGATCTGTGTGGAAAGCTGATCTGAGCTCACTGAGATGGGGGTGCTGGAAACCTGGGTTCTCCAGCTGCTGTAGACACACTCCTGCTCACTGGCAGGGAGGGGCTGGGTGATGCCTGCAAGTAAAGACAGGTCAACAGAGGTCTCTGACAGTGTCCAGAGGTGACTGGATGTGCACTTAGGTGACAGTTGGCCTTTTTTTTCTGCATAAGAACCACTGTTCACCAGAATTGAAATTTTAACAGAGGTTTTCTCATCATTTTTTTAAAAAGCATTTTACATTACTTTCATTTTAGTTATTCATTCTAGTTGTTTCCCCCTGGACCCAAGACTCGAACCCAGGGGTATATGGTCATGGGTTCCTTTGGAGGTGACTAACCTAACCACTAGTCCACCAGGGCACACTACTAGTCACTTTTAGGAATACTGCAGGGGCATGATGGCCCAGAAGGCCACAAGCGGGCACATAGGAAAAGCTCTAGACTGAAATGGAATCAAACAGGCTGTTCTGAGACCTGGGGCAAAAGGCTTACCTTCTCTGAATCCAAGTTTAGCTTTTATAAAATGGAAAAATGACCTACCTATCCTCATGTGAGAATTAAACTAGGCCATGTGAGTGGCTGGTGTGTAATAAGCAGGCAATAAACAGCTAGTTAGAGGAGCGGGGTGGGCTCGCACCGTCCAGGTGAGACTGGGAGGTACCTATGGCACCTAAGGACCCCCTGACATAGGGAGGCGGGGTCCACTAACCACTCTTCCATCTCCACCCCCTCCTCTCTCTCTTTCATGATCTCATAGCCCTCTGGGATCAGCAAGCCAGCGACTTTCTTAGAATAGGTGGTAGAATGGTCCCAGGTCAGTGCCAGCTGGGAGCAATATAAAAGACTGAAAGCATAACCTATGCCCAGAGACTCTGATTCTAATTCTTCTATGTACTATCCACCCAGGGACCCCTTGATTTAAAAGACCTGAGAGTTCCAAAGAAAAAGCATAGTGTTAAGTAATTAATCATTCGTTTTCCCAAAGCTTTGTAATTGCCACTGGCAGCTTATCTGTCTGAGAAAAACAGGATAAGGGGATAGAATTCCAGGCACAAGCCAAAAACTCGATGTTGACTTCACCTCCACAGTCCAAGCCTGGGAAACGGACAGTGCAACCGGCGGGGGTTGGGGGCGGGGAAGTGGAGCTAAAAATGCCATTTCTTGCTAAAAAGACCTACACGGGGAAGAAGGCCGGAGTGCAGGGCAGCCCAACGGGAAGCTCACTGTGCCCCCGCTTTGTTGCAGATTCTCACGCAATGAGGCAGCATCTGGGCGGATGGTGCCTGGCGGTCATCTGTGTCTTGGTGGTCAGCCAGCTCGCGACCGCCAAGGCGAGAGGCATAAAGCACAGGATCCGCTGGAACCGAAAGTCCGTGCCGAGCACTTCGCACGTCACCGAGGCCCACGTCGCAGAGCTGCGCCCCGGCGCCTTCATCCGCCAGGGCCGCAAGCTCAACGTGGACCTGGGAGCGGACGGCAACAAGTATTACGACGCCAACTACTGGCGGTTCCCGGACGGGATCCACTACAACGGCTGCTCCCAGGCCAACGTGACCAAGGAGAAGTTTGTCGCCGGCTGCATCAACGCCACGCTGGCGGCCAACCAGGAGGAGCTGTCCCGGGAAAAGCAGGACAAGCTGCACCAGCGGGTCCTGTGGCGTCTGGTGCGGGAGCTCTGCTCCCTCAAGCGCTGCGATTTTTGGTTGGAAAGAGGGGCTGCACCCCGAGCCGCCGTGGACCAGACGGGGATGATCTGCCTGCTGGTGTTCATCTGGCTTGTCATGAAATAAGCTGGCGGGCAGGTGGCTGTCGCCGAGATGACTGGCCCGACAAACCCAGGCCAGTTGTCCCGGTTCTTCTCTCCAGCCGGGCCCAGGGGTTCTGAAGGTACCGAAGCCCAGTGATTGCTCAGCGCTGCAAACAGCACCCCCAAGCCTTCGCCAGGGTCTTTATTCGTCGGCCTTTGAGAGATGTGCGGTGTCCAGCGCCCCAGGCTCCGCGGAGGATGGCTTGTCCTCACCGCATTTTCTCAGCTCTAGGTGGAGCGGATCACACCCTATTATGCATTAAATGTTTGGTGGCCAGATCAAAGGCATCAGAGACTGTGCCAAGCTCTTAACAATGCTTCCCCACAGCTCTTAGAGGTAGGTGTTATTTATTCCCACTGTTTAGATGAGGAGACTGAGGTTCCAAGAGGTGCAGTAGCTTGAAAATGGTATCGCCTTTCCCCAAGTCTACGTTTTCCTCTCTGCGCAACCCTGGAGCTTTGTCATCCGTTATGACTTGAGAAGTCCAAATCCAAGCACCTGTTTTGGACACAGCTCTGTAAACCCCGCTTTCAGAAATATGAAGACCTGAGCCAATGGGCAGACATTGTCATACCTTGTTACAGGGAGGTTTCACTTCGTTCCTCCAGTTGCATTAAGGAATAATAAATGAAACACATAGCAATAAGGCTAGACAAAGGCCCGGGAACCGTACATAAGGGAAGAGTGCCGAGTTGATTCCCAGAGCAGACTAGCTCTCTCATGCTACAGATGTGTCTGTAGCATGAAGATTCTTTTTCACAAGGAAAAGTGATTTCTGTCCCATCTCTGGAATAGTCCATGTATTTCAGAAATATTTTTACATGACCTGTTTGTTTTCTAATAGACCCCTGACTGTGCATTTTTATGGCTACACCTGAGCTTCATGCTGCCTTTAGACAAGGACTCCACACCATCTCTGTTCTTGGACCGCCACTTTGGGAAGGGGCGCGTTTCTGTGAACCACATCTCACCACCAAAAAAATTGTCTCTGAAAAGGAAGACCCAATAAAGAATTCATTCATGGCGTAAGCAAGGGTAGATAAACTGTTTCTAGCTGCTTATTATTCGTTCACTCCTCTGTTACTCTAAGATGTCCTACAGGAGGTCTGGGATCTCCCTCAGAGACCCCCCTGCACACATGGCACCCCCACCACCCCAGGAGGAGTTGTTGAGCTCTATTTGGACACAGCATCTGCAGACTATTATCAATTCTCCCTTAAAGAGAGCTTTTGGGGGAGGGGGATGTGCATTGCCAGACAGTTTATCCTGTGTTAAAACACGAATGTTGATAATGGAACCTCCTGTTCTGAACTTCTACTGCTATCATAGTTCTTCTCAAGGATACATTTGCAAGGTTTGGACATAGAAATCAGTTGGAGGACGTGGGGGCGGGGCCTCCTAGGAGAGCAGCCCTGGCTGGTGTCTGATGGGGGCACAGCTGCCTGCCACAGCACAGGAGAGACACCTTCTGCCTCCGCAGCCCCACTGAATGCTAGATTCCAGGGTAAGGCAAAGCACGGAACACGGAAGTTATGTCTTGCATCTCAATGCTTTAATTTTAGTTTTAAAATAATCACAATAGTAACAATGGAAGCAAGAACAAGGACTTCTAGGCTGATGTTGAAATTGTTCAAGGCTCCCCTGAGTTTAGTTACAAGGTGCACACAGCCATGTAAGCAAAATGACTTCGTTTCTTATGTGAAAGAACTTAGGCCATGATATAGCACATAATTGTCATCTTTTCTCCTTTTGCTAATAGTTCCAGAAACTAGATTTAAGTGGTACATAACATGAGTGTGTCCATGGTGATTCAGCTGTAGAATTTATGTACAGAGCTTTCCAGTGAATCTCGTGCTAGAGCATCTTTATTCATATTTACAAGTTATGAGGTCAAGGCTTTGTGAGTCTGTTTTTTCACATTAGCAAAGGGTTCTCATGTGCCTACTATGTGCAGGAGTCTGAATTGTTCCTGATTTAATCATTCTAAATACGAATTGCTTCACCAGCCATTGCTTTCCTGTCCTGTCTGAATGTTGACTTTTTAAGATATAAGTGTATGATGGTAAAAATGGCATTCAAATTACAACAAAAATTCGAAACAGAACTTTGCCTACTTTCCGGGCGTCTGATTAAGTCATTGTTTTCCTTTCGTCCTAGTCCTTTCTCATTTGCATATACCAGTATACGTTTTGCAATAATATAGGTGAACTCTTATTCTAAATGTTCACTTAACTTTATCTATGTTTTTTTCATTTGCTATGATTTTTGTGTTCTGGTCTTTCCATCTACCTTTCCCATCCCACCCTTCCTTCCTGCCTGAGATGCAGCCTCCACGCCTCCACTGTACTCAGTACATAAGGGAGATTTTTTTGTTTGATAACTCCTTCAAAAAATACAATAATTCTCCATATCACTTTTATTCCTCTGCAATTTTGCTTTCCAGCGAAGCGCAAATCACGAATCTCTTTCCAGTTCAAGAGCTATTTAGTTGGCTAACTCATCCTTTTAGATTGCAGTGTATGTACACTGTTCCATTGTATAGTTGATTTCATTGATTGATTTGATCATTTCTTTGCTAAGCAACCTTCAGGTTGTTTCCAGTTTTACTGCAAACAATAAACATCTGTGTACATACAGCCTGGCAGTCTGTTACTTTTATTCCTGTGGAATACATTTACCTATGTGGAATTTCTGCAACAAAGCCTGTGTGTCATCTAAAGGTATCGAGACATGACTAGATTATGTTCCCACCTAGCTGGAACAATCTCCAGTCCCTCCTGCAACCCAGGTACCAGCTTATAAGAGTTTCCATGTCATTAAAGTTTAAAAAGCCACTTTTTCTGCAAACACTATTTGAGCATCTTCTCTCCTGGGCAGACACACCTAAAATTTCCCAAGTAAAATCTGACCAGCAAGACCATATGAATATTCTTATTCTAACCTGGTCCTTGGCCCCAGACATCTATACGAGAGGCCTGGAAACCAGGTGTGCGGGCTCCCTGCTGAGGGAGGCTGTGTTTGCACAAACTCACAACCCCTCCCCCACAGCCAGGGGAAGCACTGAGTGACACTGGACTTTCTTTGAATTTTTAGTGAAGTTACACATGCATATCTTGGTCTGAATTCTTATCTCCATCCACCCACTCACCCGTCTCCTGTGTCCTTGGGATCCCGAATCTTATGTGAGGATCCACATTCCAGGGAGAATGCCTTCTAGGTCCTAAAGACCAAAGGAGCAGGCATCAGGCACATAGTTCACGCGGTCAGGAGGTGCCTCCCCTCCGAGTCTGGACAGACAGACAACTTTTGCCCGACTGTGTTGAGAAGCCCCACTCTCTGGCCCAACTGAGTTGCATCCTCAGTAGTGGCCACTAGTGTGTCCTGAGCTGCCTACATTCCACATCAAGTTTCTGATTGCAAGTGACAGACTGGGGCGGTGACCCAGTGGGTGAGGGACCCCTGGCCCTCCTTCATACCTGTGGCTTGGTCACGTCTCGCAGTTCCACCCCTACCTTTTCTTCAGAGCTGTCTGTGACTGGCCAGGAATGCCCTCTCATGCCCACGTGCTGCTGCGGGGCACTTTGTGGAGTCTGCCAGGATCACGTGGGAAACCTGACAGCAGAGCCATGTGGCCACACGCTAGCAGTGATCACACCAGCAGGCCACACGCTGGCCATGGAGACGACAGACAGGCGGAGTGTCATGACAAGTTTCAGTGCCCCCAAATGAAAACTCAGGTGCTGCTCTGTAGCAGAGCAGACCTCCGACAAACGCAGCTCAGCCGGCGCCGTTGTGCGGGCTGTCTGTCCCGAGGCCTGCAGTCACGTGTGAGCACGGGGCTTTGTCTTCCTCTCCTCACTGCTGGCAGATGATCTCGGCTCCCTTGGGCACCCAGCTTCCCTGGTGGGAGGGAAGCGAGCCCAACTCCTGCGGCTCTGGCAACACCCCACACCTGCAGAATGGGAATAAAGCAAGTACTCTGACTTTGAACACGTCCAAATACTGTTCCAGAAAGACACTCAGTTATTTCCCTTGGCAAATTGGACCCCTCACCTGAGCTCATGGCTTTAAGGGGTCTCACCTGTAAGTAAAATATGCTGCCCCCAGGGACACTGACGTCCTGAGGTCTCTCTTACAATGAACCCCAGATCCCCAGACTGTAGGTGGGAGAGTGTTTCTTTGGCCTCCTACGAGAGGCCCCAGACTGAACAAAGCCTCATGTACTGACTACCCCTTTTCTAAAGGGGCCTTCTGGTGGCTGCACCCAATCCAGACCTGAACCCACCCCAAAAATGTTTATCCTGAGGGTCACTGCCTCCCCAAGATGCTTCTGTCTACTTTGGTCTGAATTCTTGTCTTCATTCACCCACCCCACCTGCCCTTGGAATTCCCAGATCTTATTTTCATGTAAATCCTTTTGTGGGAAAACTGCCTTCTTAAACAATACAGATTGTTTTAACTCCAACAGTCTTGAACATAAATTGTGGAAGGAAATTGGCAGGCGGCCAGAGAGAAATTAGAAGAAACTGGGGAAGTTGGTCAGGGCCAGAGGCCCTAACACAGCCGGTCTCCTGGGGTGGGGGAGGTTTGCCAGGGGTTTGGGCAGGGGGCGAGGGGGATGGAGAGCATACATGGATGTGGGGGCAGGGATTTGACTTATTCTCCTCAGGGGTGATGTCAGCATCCAACTAATAGGGTCTTTTTTTGAAGAAGCATTTATTTTTATTGAGTTTTTCGTCTTGTTTGTTACCCAGACCCCAGGTTCCTGAACTCAGGTCCTTGAGATGAAAGTGGGCTCAGCTTTCTTAAATGCTAAGCATCAGGGTGCACCAACTGAGTAGGGTCTTAGGTCCCCAGGTTTCCGGGTCCCAAGAAACCACATTCAACAGCAAGGAGTGGGATTTTCAAGGACCAAGTAGAGGGAGGAGTCAGAGGGAGGGTCTGGCTAGGTGACAGACACATCGGTTGTGTTGTACTTGAATTTCCACATCCACAGTTGAGGGTTCTAATTTTTTTAAACCCGTTGTTTGACTTAGGGTCACTTAGCAGTTGAGAGTAAAATGAAGGAGCTTATGGCATCTTTTAAATATCATTTATCCCTCCCTGTGCCTAAACCAAATCTCATGATCACCTCTGGTCCCTTGAGGGAAAAACACAGGGAGCATGTGGCTGTCCAGTTTTCTCAACACTTTTTGTTGAAGAGACTTTCCCTTCTCCAATGCATGCTTTTGACTCCTTTATCATAGGTCGACTGACTGTGCACTAGTGAGTCAGTTTCTGGTGATTCAGTTCTATTCCACTGGTCTGTGCCTCTGTTATTATTCCAATACCATACTGTTCTGATCACTATCACTTTGTAGTATAGCTCTGGGAGTGTAATCTCTCCAAATTAGTTCTTTTTCCTTGTAATTGCTTTGGCTGTTTGGGGTCTTTGTTGTTCCATACAAATTTTAAGATATTTTTGTCAATTCCTGGAAATAAGCCCAAAAGATTTTAATGGGGTTTGCATTACATTTGTATATTGCTTTAGATAAGATGGCCATTTTAACAATGTCAATTCTTCCCAACCATAGGTATGGGATGTCTCCATCTCTTTGTATCTTCCTGTGTTTATTCTAAGAAGGACTTACACTTTTCACTGTACAGATCTTTGATCTCCTTTGTAACTCTATTTCAAGATACTTTATTATTCTTTTCGCATCTATTTTAAATGGTGTGGTTTCTTGATTTTGTTTTCTTCCAGTGTGTTGTTTGCATGTAAAATGCAACTATTTTTCTGCACTGATTTTGCAGCCTGCCACTTTACTGTATTTGTGGATTCGTTCTAGTAGTTTTTTTACAGTTTTAGAATTTTCAATATATATTATCATGTCATTTGCAAATAATGATAGTTTTACTTCTTCCTTTCCAATTTGGATTCCTTTTATTTCTTTTGATTGCCTAAGTGCTTTGGCTAAGACCTCCAGTATGATGGTAAATAGCAATGGTGAGAGTAGACAGCCTTGTTTCTGACCTTAGAGAAAATTCTTTCACTTTTTCACCAGTGACTATGATATTGGCTGTGGATTTGTCATATATGGCCTTCATTATATTGAAGTATGTAACTTCTATCCCCATTTTATGCATGATTTTTATCATAAATGGGTGCTGGATCTTGTCAAAAGCTCTCTCTGTGTCTATTGATACGATCATGTAGTGTTTCTCCTTGCTCTGGTTGATATGATATATTACGTTAATAGATTTACATATGTTGAATCACTCTTGCATCCCTGGGATAAATCTCACTTGGTCATGATGGATGATACTTTCATGCATTGTTGGATTTGGTTTGCTAATATTTTGTTGAGAATTTTTGCATCTATGTTCATTAGAGACATGGGTCTGTAATTTTCTTGCTTGGTGATACCTCTGTCAGCTTTTGGTATGAATGTAATGTTAGCCTCATAGGAGGTATTTTGGAGTGTTACCTGCTCTTCAATATTTTGGAAGGGTTTGAGAAGAACAGGTATTAATTCTTCTCTTAAGATTTGGTAAGTCTCATTAGAGAAGCTATCTGGCCCTGGGCTTTCATTTTAGGGAGACTTTTAATTACCTCATCAATATCTTTGCTTGTTCTGTTGAGGTTTTCCAATTCTTCCAGGATCAGTCTCGGTAGACTATATCCTTCTAAAACGCTGTCCATGACCTGGAGGTTGTCCACTTTGTTGGCACAGAGCTGTATATCACTATATATAGAAGAATCTCTTAGGATGCTTTGTACTTCTGTGGTATCTGTTGTGAATTCTCCCCTTTCATCTCTGATTTTAGTTATGAAATTTCTCTCTCTTTTTTTTGTAAATCTAGCCAATAGTTTGTCAATTTCTTTTGTTTATTCAAAGAGCCAGCTTTTGGTTTCATTGATCTTCTGGATTGTTTTTTTTTTTTTTTTTTTTTTTTTTTTTTTTTTTT
>RJWH01000873.1:360783-492747 GCA_004363575.1 Solenodon paradoxus | reverse complement strand
CTTCAGTACTGCTTTTGCTGCATCTCATAGATTCTGATAGCTCATGTCTTTCTTCTCATTTGTCTCTAAGTATTTTTTAAGTTCCTCTTTGAGTTCCTCTTTTACCTGAGTCATTCCGAAGGATATTGTCTAGTCTCCAATTAATTTATGGTCTTCCAGTTTTCTTTTTGTGGTTGATTTCTAGTTTTAAGCCATTGTGATCAGAGAAGATGCTTGGTCTGATTTCAATTACTGTAAATTTGTTGAGAGATGTTTTGTGTACCAACGTATGATCTATCCTTGAAAATGTTCCATGTGCACTTAAGAAGAAAGTGAAATCTGTAGTTATTGGATGAAGTGTTTAGAATATATCTATTAGAACTTACTATTCCAAATGGCCATTTAAAGCTTCTGTTTACCTGTTAAATTTCTGCCTAGTTGATCTGTCCATTATTGCAAGTGAAGTGTTGAAGTCTCCTACTATTATTATGCTGCTGTCGATATCTATTGTCAGTTCAATAATACTTGCTTAATATATTTTGATGCTCCTTCATTTGGTGCATATATGTTAGCAAGTGTTATGTCTTCTTGCTGCATTGATCCCTTAATCATTATGTAATATCCATCTCTGCTTTCAGTTGGAAGTCTCTTCTATGTGATATAAGTATGGCTGTTCCTGCTCTTTTTGGTTGTCATTCAACTGTAGAATTGACTTCCAACCACTCTCTTCGAGTCTTTGTTAATCTTTTGAAAGAAGAATTCAGCAGTGTTGGATTATGCTTTTTAAGCCTTTGGGCTACCCTGTGTTGTTTGATTGATCAATTCAACCACAAGCATTTAGGGTGATTCTTGACATACAGCTGTTTATTGCCATTTTGTAATTTTTCTTTGGTGCCTTGTTCCAGACAGTTCCTTTGTTCTTCTTTTTGTCTTCTTAGGTGGATTTGGTGTAGTTATGTTTTTTATTGGTTTCCCTTTTTGTTTTCTTCTTTGTTTTTTCTCAGGATACGTGTTTTGTTGTTTCCCTGAGGTTAGCATTAAGAATTCTATATTTATTTTCTATTTTTATTTGAAAGCAAATTAGTCTTATACTCATTTTGACCAACCATATTTTTGTTCTCTCCTCCTCCCCACTTTTTATACTTTACTGTCTCACTGTTTTTAAGTGGGGTTTATTTACACTTTATAGAGTTTCCTTCAATATTTTTTATAGAGCTGGTTTTGAGGTGATGATTTCTTTTAATTTTTGTTTATCCGAAAAGATTTTTATCTTCCTTCAGTTCCAAATGATAATCTCACAGAGTATAGAATCCTACGTTGGAAATCCTTTTCTTTCAGCACTTTAAATATATCACTCCAGTCCCTCTTGTTCTGTAGAGTTTCAGCTGCAAAAATCCGCTGACAATCTCATGGGGACTCCTTTGTAGGTGACTCACTTTTCTCTGGTTGCTTTTAAGATTCTCTATTTTGTATTTTTGACATTTTTATGACAGTATTTTTAGTTAGGTCTTTTTGGATTGTTCCTGTTTGGAACTTTTGAACTTCTTCGGTCTGAAGGCTTGATTTTGTTCTTCAGGTTAGGGAAATTCTTGGTTATTATTTCTTCAAATGCAATTCCTGCCCCCTTTCCTCTCTCTCTTTTCCTTGTAAGGACCCTTGTGTTGCAAATATTGTTCCCTTTGATGTTATTTCATAGGTCTTGAAGGATATCTCTATTTCTTTGCATTTTTTTTATCTCTTTGATGGTTTGCATGAGTGCATGACTCAACTTTATCTTCTAGCTCACTGGATTTAATGGAATTGTCATCCATCCTACTCTTGAGTGCCTCTATAGTTCTTTAATTCAGCTATTGTGTTCTTTGTTTCCTTGACATCTTGCTTCATTTCTTCTCTTTTTTACTGTTCTCGTCTCTCCCTCTATTGTTTTCTTTATTTCGAGGAGTATGCTTGCTTATCACTGTTGCCCTAACTTTTAATGGGTACTGAATTTCCCCAGGGATGTGGGGAAAATGCAAATTCTACTTCAGCAGGTTTGGGGTGGCCCCCAAGAGTCTGCAGTCCCAACTTCCCCGTGAAGCCCACACCGTGGGTCCAGGGACCCTACCGTGAGAAGCACTGAGGAGAGCTAGGAAGGTGGGTGCCCAGTCAGGCTTGCATTGAAAAAGATGGCTTTAGTTGTCGGGTGGGGTGCAGATGGCAGGCAGCCAGAGTGGTCAGAGCAATCTGGAGAGGAGGAGGTCAGGTCACATGCTGTGGGTTTGAGATGCGCCGTTTGGCCTGCTCAGTGTCTGGCTCCCTTGTCCTCATCACCTGCCCTACCTATTTCCCCCCCAAGGGCCATGCTGGGGCCCTAGAATTCCTCTCATTCCAGGATGTCTTGTCCTATCTCTGTGCAGTCAGCCTCACTTGGCTCCACTCAGCTCTTTCAAGCATCAAGTCACCCAGTTCCATCACACAAATGAAGTCATTTAATTTAGGGGCAGAATGCATTTCAGTAGCTTTATAAATAACTGTTCCCAGAGAATATACTCAAGTCCTAAACGGTGGTCATTTATATTTTCCAGTTAAAATTTACTGAATGTTATGGGAGAAACATGTGCACCCTGGTGGAGGGGTGGTTTGGTCAGCTGCCTCTGACCTAAGCACAGTCCACACAAATCCCAAGGGCCTTGGTTTGTGTCCCAGACTGGATGACAGCTGGGATGTACAACTAAATAAAAATAATGTTTCTTTCTCCTCTCTCTTTCTGCTGCCTTGCCTGTTCTCCTGCACCATGAAGGAGGAGGAGGAGGAAGACTTAATATTTATTGCTTTGGAGCACACACAGTCTACGTTAGGAAACATCAGAGTCTCAAAGGGAGCTTGAAGGAGGGACAATTAGATGATCCTGATGATACTAGAGTGGAGACTTAAGTGGGTCAAGTAAAAAGTGAGAGAATAGGTCAGGGAATGGCACTCCCATAGGAGAATAACGTGTCCAATGGCATAAAAGGACAATTGTAAACACTGGTTTGGAGTAACTAGATTGGGCTGTGACTGGTGGAGAGGGGAGAAATGAAACCAGTGACCCCCAGAGATCAGAAAACGAGAAGCCCTGTGTGCCCAGCCAGAGGAGAGTAGTGCAAATGTCAGGCAGTTGCACTCGACCCATCTGACTGTCCTGTTAACAAATATTTACTGAGCTGCTCTGCGTGCTGGGCAGTGTGCCAGGAGACACAGGGATGGAGACCACTGTTAACGAGCTTAGAGCAGGTCAGTAGTGGAGACAGACTTGAGCAATGATTGATACACTAAGTAACTTCACATGCATCGAGGGCCACGAACAATTAAAGGGGGCCTGGGTGTTAAAACTGGGGGTTGATCTTTGTTGAGACCTGAAGATTAAGTTGGGTTGAGGAGCATGGAAAGCTCATTCCTAGCTCTCTTACCCTCTGCGAGGAGTGAAAAGTGGCTCAACCACTTTGAAAAACTGTTGAGCAGTTTCTACTAGTTCAACTTCATGATCCAGCATTCCTACTCCTAGGTATGTATCCAAGACAAACCAAAGCATATGTCCACACAAAGACTTGTATATTTTAAATGTTCATAGCAACTTCCTTCAGAATAGCTCAAACCTGGAAAAATTCAAGTGTGAGTTGATAGTCCCATTAACCACTAAGACAATAGTTTTGTTGTTGCTTTTTGTTTTTTAAAGGATGCTATTGTTTCACAAAAGAGTAAGCATCTAGGCGTAGCAGATAAATCAGCCCCTTTGACCAAGAACACAGTCCACAAACAGCTGAGGGACCCAGGTTTGCAACCTGGGGTCAGAGGGAACAACCAAGAACAACTAAGTAAAAATAAATAAAATTAACAAAATGCTTCTTCCTTCTCTCTCTTCCTAACTGCCTGCCTCTGCTGTCTGTCTTTCCTGCCTGCACATTTCTTTAAAAAAAAAAAAAGACTAGACATCTAAGCATCAACAGATGTGATGAGAATAGCTCCAACTTCTAATTACAGAGATATTTTACAAAAAAAATGCTTTTCAGCTCATCTTGAGTGAGTGTTACAGGCAATGATGACATGGTGGTTCAGACATTAATCCGGCATCTGGGGTGTGAATCATGTAAAGACTAAGGACCTGATTTCTCAACCCGGGGGTGCGGGAAACAACCTAAAATAAATAAATAAATTAATTAATGAATAGAAGTGCTTCCTCCTCCTTCCTCCCTTAAAAATGCAGCTTCTCCCTTCCTTCTCTCTTAAAAGAAAAAAAGTTAATGAAAACATTGTTATTAGTGCCAGAGTCTATTATCTTAAATAAATTGTCCAAATATACAGGCCCAAGGGCCTAGAGGTATGGAATGAGATGAGCTACAGACCCAGTGTTGTTTCTCTAAGCCCCCTACTGCCCAGTCATATGTCGAAATTCTAACTCCCAATGTGATGATATTGTGCAATTGAAGATACTGCGTCCCACCCATTGATGCCTGTCACTTACTTCAAAACCAGAGAAATTCATGTCAAAGCCCACAAGGATCCTCTTTAAACCACTGAAATGTCCTTAACACCTGCGTGTAGATCATAGTGCGCTATCCTCCTGCTTTGCTGACATTGTCTCCTTCTCTACATTTCCAAGCAAAAAAAATGATTCCTCAGAGATATAAACTAGTATTTCTTCTTTTTATGTCTCCCACACAGCACCTAGCACACAGCAGAGGCCATGGGCATCGGAACAATGAGTGAATGAAAGAGTGAACACACATCATCTTGCCCTTGGAAACCCCACCCCGCCACCTTCCTACTAGTCACACACCCACTTAGGAGAGCCTCTCATGTCTTAAAGAACTTCTTATAACTCTGTCAGCACCATACGATATTACACATGAAGCTCAGAGCAATCTAGGATGAATTTCTTTGCCTTCCCATTCAGACAAAAAAGAGTTTGTCTGCGAGGTGAAAAGGTAAATGAGCTTTCAAAAGAGACATGGTAAGTTTGTAAGAACATCTTTCATATGTGTCAGATACAACCCAGGTTGTAAACACTCCTGATTCTTCAAAGAAAGAATAAAGGGATCCCTATAGTCTGTTTTGGATCTACTGATCTGTTTCTGAGGGGTCTTCCAAATCAATGCAAAATCCTTTAAGGGGATTCCATTGGGTCAAAAGGTCATGGCTTCTCCACATATGGAGGTTATGGTCCTCCATAACCTGGCTTCTGCCTCGTGCTCCAAACTCACCTTCCAGAATTTCCAGCACACACTTTGCCTACCACCATATTGCCAAGCCCTTTCCAGCCCTCCCCTTTCCCTGCAGAACTTCTCCATACACCTTAGGACTAGCTCAGACCTTTCCTAAGATTCCAGGTGAGATAACTCAGTACCTTGTCGCTTTGTGACATAAGTGTTCATTTACAGGTGTACCTCCCAAAGGGGAATGCAAGTGCCTGCAAACCAATAATTGGTTACCCTGCCTTTCATCCATGGCGACTCTCCCAGTCTTGATAGACTGCATGAAGGGACAAGAGCCCTGGGGATGGGGTCCTCCATGCCTCTCTGCCTGCCTGACTTGTGAATGCCACTGATCCTGAATCTCTTTCCATCCACTAAAATCCTACCCCTCCTCTTGGAAGCACCAGAATGACTACAACAAGCCATAGGGAAGCTGTCCCTCCCGGCCTGGCTCTCTTGGGAGGGAACATGTCATCCTCCTCTGAGTCTCAACCCAGTGCTTTGAGGAGACACTGCCTCCCAAGACCTGCATACGGAGCCCTGTTATATCTTCCCAGAAGCCCAGGAGGAACCAGTGCTCCAATATCAGCCAGCGGAAACACCCGTTGGTCTTCCCTGACAGTGCCTGACTCCTCACAGCCTACGTCCAGTTGGGTTCTTCTCTTATCCTTCATTTCCATTAAATTTAAAAACTCTGGATTGCTTGGAAAGGAAGCAAACTGTCAGTTAGAGCTGGATATTTGAATCAAACATGGGCCAGAAATTGTGGGGCTTTCTTTCAGTTAACAGATGCTTTTCTTTTCAAATAGTCACATGTAAATGCAAGACCACTGAATATTTTAAGCTGAGAGATGAAGATAAGCGAGTTAGTTTTTTCTCAGCTTTGATATATAATTAACATATAAAATATGGCTGTGTTTTTTGATATAATACTTTTGTTATTTGCTTTGTTCACAAAGCCATGCTCATATCAAGATATTGAACTTGCTTCTCACATCACACCCCCCACCAGAGTTCTCGTGTCCTTTATCACCACCTTGTTCCCTCTCTCCTGCCCCCTCACACCCCGCCAGCAGCCATCATTTTGTGTCTGTGGATTTTTCTGGAGTTTATCCGTGTATTTTTTTCATTTAATTATATTCCACATATGACTGAAGCCATCCTGTATTACTCTTTTTCTTTTTAACTTTTTTCACTTAACATGATTCCCTCCAGTTCCAGCCAGATTGTTTCAAAGATCACAAAAATTGTCAAATATTTTAGGTGTACATCCTGGTGGTTCGATACACATATCCATTGTGAAAACCTTCCACCCATTTAGTTAAATAACACACTCACCACCTCGTGTATCTATTACCTCCTGCTGTTATTATTGAGAGCAACTTCTACGCTCAGCTAGTTTTGATGTCATAATGAAATGCTGTCAGCTGTGGTTACCATGTTTGGCATCAGATTCTCAGACCTCACTCTCTTACTACAAAAGATTGTACTCTTTCACCAGCCTCTCTTTACCTCACTCCATTGCTGCCTAGAAATACGTGCTTCCTAATCCTCTCTGATGCCTTGAGATCTAAAAAGTACTTCTTTGTATTCTGTTAGAGTGTTTGGCTGTGCCTTTCAGGTAAATCAGATGTCTTTCTCTGCTGAATGGAAAGAATCATCTAATACTGGGATGGTGTCAAGTTCTCCACAATTAACCACTTGCACCTCAGGGCAGATTTCTTAAGAAGTCCTATTACTGAATCCACAGAACTTAAGATCATATTCATTGGATCCTGAAGTCATAGCTCTGAGCTATTCTACACAATGACTGTACGGCTGAGACCTTGTGAGTCAGCCACTCTGGGACCATACAGGGTCATCACTGCATTACTGACACAATGGAGAAATGTTTCTACTACAGGTTTCATTCCAGTACCATATGCGAACACTTTCTTCTTAATTTAAAGGCACTACCTTTGTCTTGGGAAGACAATGCACACACTTCCTGAGGGGTCTTTTCTTCCTACTGGCCACAGAGCTAAAAGCAGACCGGATGCACATGTAAAGCAAATGCAAACCATCCATCTCTACATTTCTGATGAATGATATAACCATGCCGTTCTAGGGCACCTCCAGAGGAGGTGCAGCCTTTAACAGTACTTTGCAAATCATCAGCAGGAATAATCAATCTATATCTTGGCCAAGAGTCTTTACCAGACTTCTGGACACCTGCACAGACCCGTGGCCAGTTAACCCGCCCTTACTTGGTCACCAAACCGTCTCTAGCTTGTGCTGCGAACTTTCACAAGTTGATAAAGCTGCTTCCCACAAGGTACGGGTTAACAATTCTGATGCATGCGTACCGGAATTGAATAATTAAACAGAGGTGGACAGTAGGTATCAGATTTCTCACTGTGGGAAAGGGACTTCACAGAGAAGCACGGGAAGGGAAGGGGGCTAGAATGACCCACAGAGTAACAGCAGAGAGTCAGAGATATCCGTCTGAACTCGTACAGATACAGAAACGCACGCGCGTGTAGAAACGCTCACTGCCTGTACACATGCACATACAGTATTCCTGCTGTCAGCTGAAATGCTTAGGAGAAACAAGAACACAGGCAGGGAGAGGCAGAAGCCTCAGACACGTCCACAGACACATGTGAGGGGACACTAGGACTCGACTCACCAGCAGCTCTGCCTTCTTGTTCTGGGGAATGAAGGACCAGGGAGTCACCTAGCTGAGAAAGTCAAGTTCACAGATCTCGTTCCCCGCCTTTTTTTTTTTTTTTTTTTTAAAGCACAGAGTCTCTCTCCTTACTCAACCCAGACGCAAAGGAATCTCTCCATCCCCAACCCCAAGGTACAACTTTTCAACGGGCAACCTTCCAAAAGGACAAAACCTGACAGCTTCAGCAAAAATGGCCGGCGAAGGTGAAGATGGTCTCGAGGAAGCCAACTGGCAGGCTCTCCTGAGAGCCAAGAGGACTCCATTGTCTGCGAGTCTGTGCTCAGGGCAGGCATGGACCAGCTGAAGGAAGCTTTGGCTCCGGGTTTTGTCTTCTTTTCCTGCAGGTGGGGGGAATGGGAGCAGGCAGGAAGGGAAATAATCGGTTGAACAAAAAGCCAGAGGAAAGTCAGGGGTCTCTGGGGAGCAACTGACAGCTGGCCCAGGAGCTCAATACAGTGAGGGGGTGGGGGAGCTGTGTGAGCGCAGGACAGTGCCTGGGAACATGCATAACAGCACCCAGAGAGCCCCACACTGTCACCCTGGACCAGGCTCCAGAACAGGAAAGGTCTGTACCATGAGTGACATAGCAGAGGTGCGCAGGGCCTGGCTGCAGGCGGTGGGCCACAGTGTAGGGGGGAGGAGTGGCACAAATCTTCGCCAAAGCAGATCTTATGACCAACGTGAAAATCCAGGAGTGGAGACATGTCCTCACCCACAAAGAGGCCCGACAGGCATGTGGATGGGGGGGTACATGAAGGGTTCCGGCGTCACGATGTGTGGTTACTATTACTGCTCCTCCCTTCTGCACGGGAATGCAAGGAGCTGTCCTCCGCACCTAACTGAGCCAGCCATGTCACAGGTGCTCCACCTGCCCCTTATTAAGCACTGGAATAAATTCCAGAACCAGAAGTGTATGTTAAAGTCCAAGCAATTGTCTCATAAAACCATCATGACAGTGTCTCAGAAACGGCTTTTGTTGGAAACTGACTCACACACATTCTTTGGCTAAATGATGGAACCATTATTACCCATGTGAAACTTCAAACCTGCTTGTTAACAATTGCCTTGGACATGGTCTGAGAGTTCCACCAGTCACTCTTGGCCCAGAATACTCCATGAAAATGACCTTGGCCAGAGCAAAGACCCTGCAAGGCATGCTCTAGCCTGGACACGGCAGAAGCAAAGGGTGTCCAGAGCAGGACTCAGCCTGACTCCTTGGTCCCAAATCTACTTACGGTTTAGACAAGAGGGTAAGAGGAGACACCAGGTAGCCGGAGGGAATCCCCTCACCACCTCACAGAGGACGGGACAGACAGGAGGTGATCTGCCGTGAATTCAGCCTGGACTGTGAAGCCCAGCAGCCAGCGGTGGGGAGAGTCCTAACTGCACCTGACAGCACAGAGCTGCCACCTTCCTGGTGAGCTTCCTGCATTTCAGTGTCCCCACATGAAACATGACCCCGAGACTCTTCTCAACCCAAAGGGCATCTAAGCAAACCCACTCTGCTATTGGGGATGATCCAGGTTCAGAATCGGGGGGTCCCCAAACTTCTCAGATTGGACATCGCTCAGTGAGCGTTCTTGATATGTGCTAACACTTGTCACAAAGCGTGCTCATGTTGTCACAGACATCAAGTGTAGTGGTCCAACCCCCTGGACTTGACTATGGGTTTGACCTTCGGTCTATGTTTTTTGCAGTCATTTTAATAATAACTTTATTGTTATTTCTTTTGTTTACAAAGTCACACTCATTTTTAAAATATATTTTTATTGTAGTAATTATTCTACACATTGAAACAAGCTCCTATGTATATGTTCCCCGTTCCTTAGGTATATGTCAACACACCCTGCCCTCCACCAACATACTCATTTTAAGTTGTTGAAATTGCTCCTCACTCTATAGATATGACACGCACACCCTCCACCAGAGCCCTGGTGTCCTTTGCCACCGCCTCGCACCCTCTCCCTTTCCTGCCTCCTTGGAAGCCATCACCTTATGTCCTATGAATTGTGCTAAGATTTATCTGTTTATTTGTTTTATTTCATTATATTCTGCATATGAGTGAAACCATCTTGTATTTCTTTTTCTTTCTGACTTATTTTGCTTAACATGATGCCCTCCAGTTCCATCCAGATTTTTGCAAAGGGCACAATTTCACCTTTAAAAAGTAGCTGCATAAAATTCCATTGAGTAATAAACCACAATTTCTTTAGTCTGTCATCGTTGATGGGCATCTAGGTTGTTTCCAGGTCTTGACTGTGGTGAACTGCACTGCTATGAAGGCGGGGGTGCAGATATTTTTCCTGATTAGAAGTTTTGTGTTCTCTGAGTATATGTCTAGGAATGGGATTGCTGGATCCAATGGCAGATCCATCTTTATTTGTTTGAGGAACCTCCATACTGTTTTCCAGAGAGGTTTTTGCAGTCATTTTCAAGCCTCTGAGGACTTTTATGAGGTTTTTAGTCTAAGTAAAACCTCAACATAATAATTGCTGCCACTTCTAGAGTCTCCACCAAGGCCCCTTAAAAAAATGTTTTAAAGGCATTTGAATTCCTGCACCAGTCCCAGGGATGGTACTGATATCACCCCCATAAAGCAGATGAAGAAATGGGGGTGGGAGACAAATCCAAGGACTCAAAGCGGAACAAGCATTCCAACTTCAGTAGTCCAGCTCAGAAAACATCAAAACATACCAGGGATGTAAAAAAAGCTTTGTCAGCCAAATCACTCAGCCCCAGAAAACTGTCACCCTTTGCCCCTCCAAGGGTGAGGCTCTCAGTGAGCTCCTGGGACACCTCTTCCCCTTTACCTGATGTAACGCGAACCGGGACAGACACAAGCCACGTAAAGGCATCAGGCCAAAATATCACTGTTTTTAAGATTTGAAAAATGCAGTTATTCCTATTAAAACTATTGTGTTTTAATCGTTTATTTCCCCATTCCTCTTTGAAGAGGTGGGAGAGTTGGAGTAGCGCCGCGTCTGTACCACTAGGGGACGCCCTAAAACCACCTACCCTGATGGACGAGGGACGAACCTGACAGCCACGCTCACAAACTGACCCCCCGGCACGAGGCCTTTGCAGAGTTTGCTTTTCGCATCTCATTAATCATCAGTTTACTCAATTTGAAAGATATGCTTGTCTTTTTAAGCCCCAAATCCTCCTCAGGGCTGGCACTGGGGCACTCAGCCTACCATGGTGGGCCAGTGACCATTAAATCCTCCCGGAGAGTCAGAGTCGAAGGCACCACCAGAGGGCGTTGCCCTCATCACCTGGCTCCACATCACCTTCTCCTGGAGACAGGTTTCTGAAGACTTCTAATGATCTTTAAAGAACTCGTCATTAAAGACCGGTCATGATTTCAGCGGGGAGGACGGAAGCCACTGTCAGAACATTCTGCCGGACAGAAATCGATTTTGAAAGGTGTCGCTCGCTCAAACACTAGATCAGACACTCATGCATCATCTCAGTGTTCACATAGACACCTGGCTTTTGACCGCATTGTCTCTGACCATGACTCTGGGGGTTGGTGCTCTCAGACTGGGTGCGGAATGTGGAAGGGGTGAAGCGGGGTGTCAGGTGAAGGCAAGAGCTCTGACAGGTTCGTTCCCACACAGCTCAGGGAATAAGCACGTTACTCACCTGGGGGTAACCGCATCTTCCATTGGGTTCCTAGGGGAGAGCCATACCTAACCCCACAGAAGACCTTAGAGAGTTTGCAGTATTAAAAGTCAGGGTTATGTGTGCTGAAGCATGGAAAAGACCATTTATTCATTCATTCATTCATTCATTCAGTGCAACCAAGAAGGATGTCTTCCACATGAGGAAAACAGCAGAGAACAAGACAGGGGAGATAGATCTCTGTTTTGGGAGAGCTTCCATCAAAGAGGGGAAGGTAGACAGTAAACAAACAGCTAACTAAGCAGAGCTGAGTGAAGTTAATGAAGCAAAGCATTGTGATAACAAGGAGCTGGGAAAGGTAAAATCTTGAAGAGGGTGTTGCTACACAGGGACACATTTGTCAAAACTTTCCAAACTGTACCCTAAAGCACATTTCATTGTGTGCAGATAGATTTGATCTCAATTGTGTTTCTACATAATGAAAAGAGAAGCTAAGGAAGGAAGACAGGTGAGCAGGATGACCTCTTTGCAGAGGGGACACTTGAGCTGAGACTTGAAAAATGAGAATGAGCTAGAATGAGCTAGAATGAACTAGCCTTGCCAGGATCTGGTGTATCTTCCTATCAAGATGCTACCTGTAAATCCACAGGGCCCAACAGAGGGTCTGGGAAGACAGGTGAGAGACAGGGACCAGGAGAGCAGGTGTGTGGGGTGAGATTGAGGAGGCAGCCAGGGGCTGCTGGCTAGGGCCTTGAAGACCGTGTAGGACTTAATTTGAATGCATTTGGAAGCCACTGAAAGTCCAGATGCGGAAAGAGACTCCCCAGCCCAACCGGCTCCAGGGCTAGCTCCATGCAGAGTCGAAGGAAGAGGCAGGTAGAAGCAGACACATAGAGCAGCTACCTGAGGACTAGTGGGAGGAGTGGCCTGGGGAGCAGATGGGCCACTGGGGTCCAAGTTGAGCAGGGAGGGCATTGTGGCCACAGGTGCAAAATGCAGCAAGAAATGAGTGGGCTCCAGAAGACTTGGGAAGAGCCGGGCTTACTGGAGGACCCTGAGACCTGGAGCATTCAGTGAGTGGACAGCAGGTGAGCCCCAAAATGAGCCCCAAGAACACAGCTGAAAAATGTGTCAGATGAAAAGGAACAAGCCCAAATGCCATAACAGGCAAAACACTGCCACTGACCCAGACTCCGTAAATGCCCCTTCCCATGAGTCCACAGGCCACTGTGTGGACACTGACTAAGGAAGCCTGCTTCCAGGTGTATGGGTCCCTGTGTGCCCTGAATCTGTAGGGCAAAGGGTATCTGTCATGTGGCTGGAGGCTCAGCAATGTGCCCCCAAAATGCCTTTGCTCATTTATCTAGAAGATCCCTTTGGGTTGATAGCTGTACACTCAGAAGAAAATGAAGGAAACCAACTCAGTGTTACCTCCCAAGCATCCAATATCCAGGACACCTCAAAATAAAAGAAGTCAAGCTGAATGTCTGAGATGGGGCCACCTGCTGTAACCCAAGGTGAGACGAGTCAGAGCCAGTCACTGGGGTAGGAAGCAAGACATGGAAGGATCATTTCAGCACATCATTAAAGCTTACACAGAGGAAGGCTTGGCCTTCTGAATTATCGACTGGCTCCTTCCCTGGGACACCCTGTCCTTCCAGAGATGAAAACACCCCTTTCTTGTTTTTCTTTGTCTGGAATCTTAATTGTTGTAGTGTTAAATGAATGTCAGGGAAAAGAATCAAAGCTACCCCAGCGCATAAATTGCTTTGGGAATTACACGTCAATCTATGGCAATCTTGAAATAGATCTGAGGAAAATGACAGAAGAAATAAGATGCTAGGAGCTAGGGATCTGGTATCGGCCCGGCCTTGGCCTTTTGTCACTTGCCTTTGTTTTTCATGACAAAACACTGTCCTAGGCGTCCAGTGCTACGCATCTTCTTGTCTGCTAAACAGAGCCAACTGACTGTGGGCACCCCTTTTGGTCTACATGCACTTTTTCTAAACTAGTTGCATTTTTCCATTGTATGGTAAGCTGGAAAGAATCCCCCGAAGATATCCTAAACCTTGGAGCCTGTAAATTTTTTCTCATATGGAAAAAGGGTCTTTGCAAGTGTGAATAAATTAAGCGTCTTGAGAAAGGGAAATTATCATGGGTTAGATGAGACCTAAATACATTCCTGTAGTGTCTCCTGGGACAGAGAGGAGAGGGCTTTGTTTTTAAGGTATCCGGGAAGTTGTAAGCTGAAGAAATGCAGAGACAAGTTTAGAAAAGTGTGAAATAGTTTAAATATTTCTATGTAACAAATCACCATTTTTTTTTTTAAACAAATATAAGTTCACGTAGAAGACATTGTACACAGCCACTCACCATTTCTGCAATTGTGCTTCTGATTTTCAGTGGCCAGCACCTGTGACCTCCAGCCCATGGACGTTCTTTGGGTTCCATTGCCTGTGGAACATGGTGTGTGGAATCCCAGCTCCTTCACCCCTGGGTGGGCAAACTCTGGGGTGTGCCCTACCCTGGCTCCCCATGGTCTGCAGCAGGACTGCCCCCAGCTGTCTGCAGTGGTAACTTAAGGGAAAAACCCTGTATTCGCTTTCTGTCCTTCCCAATCAAACTTCCCTACTCCATTCCCAACATTTCTTGGAATCAACTCCTGAATAAACTATGTGTCTTCAAATCCAGGGGTCAGAGTCAGTTTCTGAAGGAGCCCAAACTAAGACACATTCTACCTCATTCAGCGGACGTGTCAAAAGCATATATTTAAGACTCTTCATAAATCTGAACCTGAGCCAAATGGCCCTACTGCCCCCCACTTCCACATCAGGTCCTGGTGGAAGCTCCAGATGCAGCAGGAGGTGCAGCATCAGCTTGGACAGCTCTCTCAGGAGGGACAGGCAGGCCAGCCAGAGCTGGAAAAGCTGACTCAAGTCAAGCTAGAATGACGGTGTGAAAGTGACCAAATGGGCTACTGGGCCAGCTGGGCAGCTAGAGGCCCACAAGACCTTGAAGAAGAGGTGTTCCCCTTCTGAGACCTCAGGGGATGAGGTCATCCTGCTCCCCATCCAGGGCCCTGGGACATCCGCAGTGCCTAGCTGAGGGAAGGGCACCCTACTAGACTAGGGACACGCCTCACCCATTGTGGCTGGAATGGTGGGTCTAGTGATGGCATCAGTGGAATGAATCATAACTTTATCCCAGGGTTACCGGTATAAAGAGTGGGCTGATCCCCAGATTCCACAGCCAAAGACAGCCCCAAGCGTCAGGTTCTAGTCCAAACCCTCATGACTAAAGGAAACCCTGAGCAAATCTTGTAAAGCTGGCAGGTGCCTCTAATTTACCTTTTCCCTCTTGGGGAAACATGGATTTTCTTTTCTCTGTTTTAATCATCCTGGACAACACAAGACAAGGATTCACAGTCTGGGAAAGCCATTTGACTCCACTTACATTGAAGTAACAGAGCAGAGATAACCGCATGGTAGCCTGCACGTCAATCCAGGTGATGGTCTTTGTTTTTTATGTCTGGTACTGGGTGAAAGATCAGGACCCTCATCTAGGTTTATGGGTTTTCTTGAAGAATCAGAAGTTCCTGACTCCCAGAGGCTTGCATTCTCACAGGACAGCAATGGCCTGAAAAGTCAAAAATTGTAATTCCGCAGGGAGTTAACACCGAGGATGGAGATACGGTTTGCAAGGAGGACAAAAATAAAGAGACAGACCCCAGGCAACAGTGAGGAGAAACTCCTCCTGACAACCATGCACAGGCACCGAGATAAGCCCTTCTGGGAAAAGGAACTTGACAGAATGCTGGAGCAGGGTGGAGACAGGGGAACTGAGCACATGAGAGGTTTAGAGAGCGAGCTTGAGATCGATATGAGGCTGCATTCATGAAAAAGACATAGAAACTAAGTAAACAGAAAGGTCATTTTGAACTTCCAGGGAAACCATCGTGCAAAATAAATAGGAAAATTAAGCAAAGCACAGTATACAGTTCAGCTTTCTAAGGCATTTTATTTAGTCGTGTCATGTAAAGGGTGGACATGGATTTAATAAAAAATCATGTCCAACAGAGTTGGGGGAAGAAGGAACTGCTCTTTGGGGAACAGGTGTTGAGTCTTTAAGGCTGAGGGACAGTCAGTGCCACAGAGCCCACCACCAAGGTGTCCCCTGACGCCTGCCTGTTGGGGTTGAGGACTACTGAGCTGCAGATGTCAAAGCCATTGGCGTTGTCAACATGAATGTCACTGAGAACAGGCAAGTCAGGCTCACACATCTAAGCTCTATTTAAGGTCCGTTTGGGTTTAGTATACTTTGGGCTCAATTAGGATTCTTTGGAAAGTCTGGAATTTCAGTTCTTTGAGATCTTTGGGACTGGGGAGATTGAGTCATTTAAAGTGAATTCGAATTTGTAAGGACGCTTGCAGGAGGGGTGAGGTGTAAGGGTTTTTTTTGGAGATGATTTTGACCCTTAGGGTCATTTAAAGTTGTTTGGGTTCGTTTAGGTCTAGTGGGATAATTTTGGGCTTAGAGTTTTCAGCATCATTTAAGAAACTTTTTAGGGATGTTTAAAGCTGTTTAGGTCTCAGGCTTAGTATTTTTGGGATCTCTGATGAAGCTCTAGAATATACAACAGTGTTTGTTCTCTTAGGGGCCTTCTGTGTGGCTCAGATTTACGTGGCTTCCAGCCTTCAGCTCGGTGTGGTCTGTGAGCAGCAGTAACAGCAGCATCTCCTGGGAGTGTGATGGTCTCAAGTCCCACCCTGGGTCTGCTGAATCACAGCCAACATTTAATAAGATCCCCTAAGACCCCTCAGTTCTAGGGTGGCTTTGGGCCATTTGGGGTCATTTCAGTGATTAGGGCTTTAGGGCTGTTAGACATAAGAGCCACTGGATTATTTAAAAGATGGAGGTCTGTAGAATTGGGGTCATTTTCTTCATTCAGGATATTTCGTGCACTTAAAGTTATAATAGCTTAGGGTTCAAAAATATGGAAAGTCTTTTAGTGACTTCTAAGACGCATGTTCTTTTTGGGTTTCTTAGAGCTTTGAAAGGCTGGCTTATATCATTTGGTATCATATAAGATTATTGAAGATCATTTAGGGTTTACAGTCAGTTTGCGATATGTAGCCTCTTTCAAGATCTTTAAGAGTGTTTGAATTAGGCTATTTGAGGTGGTTTGGGGTCACCAAGCATTCAGGCGCACCTGGAGTGATGTATGGCCCATTCGATGAACTGAGGCAATCCAAAGTCATTTTAGCAGGAATTCCAATGATGACATTGTTAAAGAACTTGGGTCAAGACCTTGAGGTGATTAGCATTATGTTCTTGGTATTTTGAGGTCTTCGTGGTTAGGGTACATCTGGGTATTCATTTATTCCACACATCTTATCAAGATGCCTACAAAAGGTCAGGTAGTGCTCTAGCTGTTGAGGTTACCCTCACGGAGAAGATAAATAATCAACAAAGATACTCAGACAATGAAGAAAAAGAAGGAGAGAGCAACAGGCAAGAGGGCAGCCCATTGAGGTAGAATGCTCAGGGGAGGCCTCATGAAGCAGCAAGAGTTATGCTGAAAGCTGAGTCAAAAAGGAGCCAAACATGTGATGAGCTGGGGGAAAATGTTCCAGAAAGAGAGTGGGAATGGCAGAGGCCCAGATGCAGGAGTTGTGAGGCGTGTTTGAAGGGGAGTAAGGTCAGAGGAGTAAAGCACCGAGATTCCTGAGGAGGGTGGAGGCGATGGCTCAGGAGTAGGCTGGAGCCAGGCCACAGTTTGAATAAGGACTTAGCATTCTTTTAAAGGTTCAAGATCATTTAGAATGTCATGTGGATTCTTTAGGTTTAGAGTAGGTTCATTCAGAGAGGTTCAGGGACCTTTAGGCGTTGTTAGGAGACGTTAAGTTGATTTAGGATCTTTTATGGCCGCTTGGGGTGTTGTATAGGATTTTTGAAATGAATTTAGGCTCATTTAAGTTACTATAGTTGTTAAGGATTTAGGTTTTAAACATTTTAGGTTTTATAGTTAGGACTGTGCAAGTTTACTTAGTATTTAGTGCCATTTAGATACCAAATTATTCATTATATTAGGTTACGTATAATTTATTATAAGCAACTTATACTTTTTATCTCGACTTCATTAAGGTTATTTTGGATCTTTTTCAATTGTTAGTCTTTTAGGGTTTGTTTGACTTGAGAGTTTGTTGTCAGTAGGCGTAACTTAGGGTCATTTAAATTTTCATTTTAATTGCTTATCGTGTTCGAATGTTTACTGTGGGTCTTTTATTTTTTTTAATTAGTTACAGTTTTTTGGACTTGTCTTTTAGGATTGTTTGGTGAAGTGATTCTCCAAGTCCATGAAGGCAGGAATGAGAGAGGGAAGGAGCTGATTCTGTGACCAGAGCCACTTTAGAATAATTAAATCAGAGTCTCTAAGTACAAGCGTTAGTCATTTTATTTTTATTTATTTTTATTTTTGTGGTTTTGGCATGTAGGGACTGAATTTCAATTACAACAGGGCTTTTGAAGTCTAGGGCATGGAGAAAAGTGAACTAAGCAGGGTGATGTAGGCCTACTGGGAGGTAACCTTCTGGGTCTCGCAATACTTTAGACTCTCAAAGCAGGACATTTAACCTAGAAGCCAATGTAATAGATGCAAAAAGAAAATATAATCCCACCACTCTGAGGTTGACTCTTTTCATAGGTATATATCTATAGGCCTATAATCATATTGAATATATGATTTTATTTTTTATGTAATAATAATTCACGAATTTATATAAACATTATACCTACACTTTCAATGCCCAAATAATACTCATGGTTATGGTTTTATCCTGTAATATCGTCACAGAAGGAAGAAAACATTCTGATTTTTTTATTGGGACTCCTTAGATCAGCTTGCCAAGAACCGCCATCATCTCAACTCATAAACGAGGCACACCTTTCTATTTTTCAGTTTTATTTTCTAAGCTTTATTTCCGATGTGTGGTAACAAAATTCATTTAGAAAAAAAATTAATTCCCTTTTTTTTAGCAATCTTGCAAAATTCATTTAGTAGTGTTTATCATTTCTCTCTTGATTATCATGACCACTTCAAATTCACCTTTTACTTGGTGGTTTCTTTTAACAGTCATGGGTTTTTTTATTTTCTACCTTAGTTAACTCAAGAGCTTTTGGCCAAACCACTTAAGTTGTTTTGTGTGTTATAGTCAATATTTGCATTAAGGATCTTTAAACCATTTAAGCTGAAGAACACATTACATTTCTGTAACTATGTACCTTACCTTTAGAATCTTTCCTGGAGATTATTTTGGATTCAGGCTTTTTATAGCCTCAGCCAGTATTCTCTATGCATGGGAGACCTCATCTGCAATGCGTTTCCAGTATGGTATCTCAGCCATTAGATTATGCCTCTAAGATGTAATTTTTTTCCATTAGCATGACATACCCATAATACCCTGTTCCTTCTGCCCCAAACTTTAGTTCCAGCTAATGGTCCAGGAGCGCAGGATTCTCTCAGTGGAAGACATTGTAAAAAGCCCAAATCTGGGTGTTTCATATTCCCTAGATGACTCTGCAAGTGTGGGCAGTGTGACATTCAAATTCATAAGTTAATATTAATAGATCCAATTTTAAAACTCCAGTAAGAAAAATGTACCTCTTTCTAATGCAAGGATGTATAAACCAAGGTTGTTAAAATATTGCTAAATCAAATATCTTGTTTTACATTCCACCAGAACAGTTCATCCTAAAGTTTACACTTAACATCCAACTTATAACTTCTTAAAACTTCACCTATGAAAATGATAAGCTGCTTTTTTGACCAGTGCATGCAATGACCATTTTTATCATTCGCACTGCCCATTTTGAGAATAAAAGAGAGCTATTGATAATTACACTAGAATAACAAACCAGTTGGAACTGTCCTAAGCGAACTGAGACTTACTGTCTTCACTCATGGACTTATTATAATTTTAAAGCTTCTAAAGTTAGCTTATATACGTATAAGCATATACTGACAAATTTATCATTACATAAAGTTAAACTGTCCACCTAGATAACTTATTTAAATCATAAGTAACATTTCTTTTGCATCATTTTATTTTGCATGGAGTGAAGATAGAAGTGTCAATTTACCGAAGTGTGATATTCAGTAGGATTTGTTGCTTCTAAGTAGCTCAGCAAAACCTGTACTAATGTATTCAAAGCTTCACAGTAAAAATCTTGTGCTCACAGCAAATTCCAACCAGTAATAATTTCATTATCTAAAATAGACAACACCAATTATTTCAAAGAATCTGTTTACAGGAAGCAAGCCAAGAACTGCCAGCTCATTTGGCAGAAGGGTGTTCATGTTGGGTGGGTGGTTATAGATTATAGGTGATATAAGCACCCTACTGCCTGAGTGGGGTCAAGATGGAGCCACAAAGGGACCCTTTCTCTTTGGTCTACATTGCTCTATCCATATGACATATGGTACAAAAACCTCACCCTTGGAAGCGTTAACTTTCTGCTCACCTATTCACCCAGCTTAGATTGCAATGCAGTGATTAAAAGCTGCTGCATGCACTAAAACTCTAAATATCGAACATCAAAACCACATTGAAAGGGAACAGAGATATAGCCAAACTTGTCTCTCTTTTCTAAAAAGAATATATATAAACAATTGTTTGAGTACATTGTTTAAAATCTTCTCGGTGGTTACCAAATTATGTAGGTGATTATTTATGCTCCATGAACAGGTTTCCTAGGAAGACAAAGGTTAATTACATATTCAAACTTTATGAACCCACCATATAACCCCTCTGTTTTCATGCTCCTCACAGACCAGAACCAACAGGATGTGTGTCCATGAAGATTCATGTTGCCTTGGTGACTTAGTGGTTAAAACTATTGGTCACAGTCCACATGCATATCAAGGACCTGGGTTGGTGACCTGCTCCTCTGTCTTTCTGCCTGCCTGTCTCTGCTCACCTTCATTTCTTTCTGGTAGACAAGACTGAAACTGCAGGGGAGGCCAGCTGGCTGGAGATGCAAGGAAGAGCTGATATTGCAGTTCAAGTTCAAAAGCAAATTGGAGGCAGAATTCCTTTCCCTCAGGGGAGTCAATCTCTCTCTCTCTCTCTCTCTCTCTCTCTCTCTCTCTCTCTCTCTCTCTCTCTCTCTCTCTCTCTCTCTCTCTCTCTCTCTCTCTCTCTCTCTCTCTCTCTCTCTCTCTCTCTCTCTCTCTCTCGAAGCACTTATTTTCAGTTGTTCATCTTTGTTGTTTCTGCCAGCCCCAGGATGTGACCCAGGAACCTTTTTATGTATGTGGACTGCACCCAGCCCCTACTCCAGCAGGATGCTCCCAATCTTTTTCTCTTAAGGTCAACTGATTGGATGAGGCCCACCCACATTACAGGGAGTAATGTACTTTATTTAATGTCTATTAATTTAAATGTTAATCTTATCTAAGAAACATCTTCTCAGCAACATCTAGACTAGTATTTGACCACGTATCTGGGTACCACGACCTTGCCAAGTTGACACATACAATTAACCATCGCATCTTCCCCACACCATAGGATGGAACTTGAGCCCCAATCTGAAGGTCCCACACTCCCATAACACAGAGCTCCCCACATAGGGACCCATCCACACGGGACTTGTCTTCAAAAAGTGCTTTATTCCAACAAGTTCTAAGTCAGGGGCATTCAAACATATTAAAATGTTACAGAAATCCACGGCTCCTTACTGAGGCATTGTCATGTTATGTTAAGATACCTAAACACATCAGTCTCTAAGTTCTAAGGTCATGTACCAATGCTGAAAGGCAAAGAATGATTAGGAAAAGAATATTTCACAAAGCAATCACTAGTGGGACTACCATTAAGAAACACAAGCAGTAACACACCAGAAACCCACAGCCTGGGAGACAGGTCTATGACCTGCCCAGAAGACTCCATGGGTAAACTGAGGTTTTCCCTTCACAGCTTGTCGGTGTCTTGTGCTCAGTTGACACACGGGGCGCTCTAGCCTTCTGTGACAGGTTAAACACTTTTGATTACATCTGGAAGCCAGGGGCCATGATTTTTTATTTCTGTGTCTCTTGAAGATCACTTCTATCTCATCTTTCTGAAGCAAGACTTTGTTCAGTAAAAGGCTGGAAAATAATTCCTGCCACATCGGGGGTGCTCAAGGAGAACTCCTCCATCCTGTCTCTCAACCCCCACGTCATTATTTGGTTGCTATCAGTCACTGAAATTCTCTTGTTCATCAGAAACTTCTCTCTTGGAGATGTAGCCATGACACCGTGGTCTCATTTTAAGAGCGCTTCTTTTTCTAAGAGAGCTTCTCACCCTTTTTAGCCCCTTCAACCATCTTGACAATCTGAAAGAACCACAAAAAGGAATCTTGTCAGGCCTTTTTTTTTTTTCATTAGGAGAACCAGTTTTTTTCAGGGGGAGGGGTTATTATATGCCAAAGTCTTATCTACGCTAATGATAAAACATCTTTACTGGAGATCTCTAGGGCAGAGAATCATTTTCTTTCTGGTCAGGGGGAGGGAAGGGTGAACATACTTCTCCTTGAAATCTCAGAACAAAGTCCTAACCTCGTGTCTCTGTATTTTTGCGTGGTTGGACGACTCTTCTGTGACTCTCTTGCCTCAACCGAACTCAGAGTGAAAGCTGTTCCCACCTGGAGAGCAGCCTGAACCGGAGCATGTGCAAAGCTGCTGTTTGTGTTTTGCAGTCCCTCTTCAGCCACTGCCACCTAAGTCCTCGTCTTTCCACTCACGTGGTCACCAGAAGGTGATCTTATACTTAACCTGGTGCCTCTCCCCTGGGGACACAGCCCCTTCCCAGACAGATGGACTTAGGCTTTTCCTTCACAGGTCACCTTGTAACATAAACCTCTGGGGAAAACAAAACAAAACAAAAAAACCAGAAGGGGCTAGACTGCTTTTCATAAGTTAGAAGGAAAATCTATAAATTGCCTTTTTGTTCTTCACAAGATTTCAGATTCATTGCATGCAATTACACACAGCCGCATGAATCAGAAGTTCAAAGCTGCAAAGCCATGTGATACCAGTGAGAAAATCGGGCTTCACACCATGGTGAAGTTTCTCTGCTTCTGCAGCTGACATTTCAAAAAACCTTTCTGAAATTCTCAATCAGGGTATTAGGAAGTGAGAAATGGTCTCTAAAGAGAAAGAACCAAAATGGAAAAGTTTGTAAGGTATGACTTCCCCCTTAGCTGCCCCAAACCCTGACTTTTAAAAAGCCAAGTCTGCCTTTAATGTCACTTCCCCAAAAGTGGCCTCACAAACTTGACATTTGGGTCGTGTCCATATTTAACACTAAGGCAGTGCTAGTGCAAAATAAGAAAACATCTATAAACCCGAAATAGCTGTCCAGTGGTTAGTAATTTGTTTTGCAGATATTCTGTTCCCTAGACCCCCACAAAGAAGGATTGGGGTCAATAAAGGCTTTGAACATTAAAATTAAAAATAACAAGAAGAGAAGTTTTCCAAGTCATGTTCTCAAACGCAGAACACAGGAAGTATATTCACAAAATATTCATTCTCCGACAAAGGAAGCCCCCCATGCCATCTCTTCTGGGCATTGTGCAGGAGCCCATTATGGTGTTTGAGACTAAGGGTCCCTGGCTTTCCAGTCCACACCCCAAGTGCTGGTGCTGCTGTTCCCATAGGGGAGGGAGGTTTGCTAAGCAACCCTCCCCACTCCCCCAAGATGACAGGTGGCACATGCCATGGGTTTGACAGGCAACAGTGAGACCACAGCTGTGACTCATTTGAAGAGGCCACAGAGGCCACAGGGGCAGGCAGGGGGCAGAAGCGTCTCTGCTGCAAAAGCTCCCTGTCCTTGCAGGCACCTCGACTGCCCAGCTCTCCAAGCCTGCCTCGGAGAGGGTGTGGAAGGACGATGGGGAACCCCCACCCCAACACGCTCAGGCGCCTGCTCTCAGGGACGTCTGGCCTTGCCCAGCTGATCTCCACAGACAGGCATCGGCTCCTGGCAGGCATGTGTCTGCCCCCTGTCATCAGTGGCAGCTGCACTGGCTCCCAGAAGTCTTCCTCGTGGGGCCATGGGGGACAGACTCCCTGCCCGCTTCCCTATGGGAGTCTTCTCTGAAGACCACCCAGGCAGCTGCACAGAGAAGCTGAGAGGAGCTCGTTCCTCCCTTTGCATCTGCACGGGGCAGCCCGGAGAGCCTCCCTGACCCCACACTCATGGGAGGCAGAAGTTCTCGTTCTTTGGGTCCGTCTCCATGCCCAGCTGAAGGCAACTTGCCAGGATCCAGATTGGAAAGAAAAAAGCCTAGAGGTCAAACACAGCCTTCGCTCCACATGCAGGAAGGGCTCCCGACGGTGTGAAAGCACCCCGTCATTTCTGCCAGGGGCCTCTCCACTTCCCTGAGGAGGGAAACTTCCAGGTCCCCACCCCAGAAGAAGGCCAGGCCTTTTCCACACAAGCCAGCACCCTTCCTCCAGCGAGACCCTTCCTCCAGTTCAAGGCACCTCCACAGAAGTGGTGTCGGCAGCTTAGCACACGAAGAGGCAGGCTAGGCTCCTCTTGTCTCCTGGAGGCCAGGACAGGGGCAGAATCCATATTTTCCAGACATCCACATCACTCACCACATAGGTCTTTGCCATTTAAAACAATCAAAGCATCCAGTGTGAAAACTTGTGGGCCTACTGCATTTACCCCACTGATGGCCGCTCTTTTTCTTTCCATAGTTTATCTGTTACTTTGTTCATTTCCAAGGTGCTCACACTGGCCTGTCCTTCTAGGTTTACAGGGCAACCTCTACCAGTTTATAAATATCCCAAAGGGGGAGCTTGCCAAGCCTCCTGCCCCTTCAAACCTGAGCACACACAGTGGCTGCTCCTGGGAACTTAAGGGTGGCAATCTCTTCTTTATTCTCAAACCCCTCAGACTGGGGATGTCTCTGGTCCTCCTGTGGATGAGCAGAACATCACCAGCCCCCTGGCATTATGCTGTTTACTTGGAATTTAATTGCATGTGAAAATCTCAGGTGGGCAGGTGGGCATGCACCACGCATGCGCGCACACAGTTTGGGGTCCCTTAGAACAGTAATGGAAAGTCCTTATGGTGCAGGGATCCGAGGGTGGGGCCTTGGCCTCTCCCTCTGTCCCAGACAGCAAAGGGTGGCTTGCCAACAGCTGGCATTTCAGTTTCCATGGCAGGAAGGCATCCAGGTTCCTGTGGAGCTTCTGGTGTGTCAGAGGCGGCCCCTGGGGTGTCGGGAGCCCCACCTGCTTGTGGCTCAGATTGTGGCTGGGGCCTCAGCTATCTCCTCCAGTCTCTGCCGAATCATTAGCCGGAGCACAGTGTACCTGCGGACAGAAACAGCTGCCGAGTCGCAGATAGCAACACCCATCCCCCAAGGTCCCCCACCCCTACCTTCTGTCACCAGCCCACTCTTTGGCCCCTGAGTGGCTGTGCTCATTTCTACCACAAATGAGAGGGACGGACAAAGCCAAATCCAAACTAGATTCTTTTACTTTGATTAGGGAGTCTGCCAAAAGGCCACGAGAAGGTAAAGGAAGAACAACAGATGGTTCTCGTGAGCGCTTCCTCCGCCCCGGGTACAAGCACGGGAGCCCACGGCCCTCGCCCAGGCCCCAGAAACAGGCCACTGTCTGATCCTGTGCCCGGGGGCGCCGATGGTAACTTCCTATGTTCAGCTTAACATCAGTGCCTGCATTTTGCAGAAGAGACCACAGCCACAACCTGGCGTGAGTTGCCCATGGCTTGTTGGGGGAGCAGATGCCTGCCCCCTTCCCCAAACTACAGCAGCACAGGTGCCAGGGTGGGCACCGCTGTGCAGGACTAAAGGGGACATTCCTTAGGCGTGGGGCGTTTCACTGCAAGGCACAGCTGTTTTTAAAGTCTGGCACACGGTAAGTGCTGAATCATCGTCAACTCTATCATACGAGTTAGTGTCATCAAGCCATCAAATATAGGATTGGCTTTATTCTCCAGTGACAAAAATGTATTGTTCTATTATAACCATGAAATGCAGTCTCCTTGATGACTCGAGATGGTTAACAAAAGAAACATAATATCCTCCCCCAGAGAGAGGTTTTACTGGACTTGAACCCAAGTGTGATTTCTGAAAAGAGATGTTAAAAAGGGAGGAAGGAAAGGATGTTAGAGGTAGGTTGCTCAGCTACTTTGCACCACGTCCTGAGATCCCTGGAACGTTACTGCGTCCCACATCCAAATGAGCAGTTGACGCGAGAAGCAGAGCTGGCAGCCTCACTGAATTGTATGCACCCGTCTGAAATTCGGATTTGTCAATAGGAGGTGCCCAGAAGAAGGTGCCCGAGACCCAGGCAGCACAGAAGCGGGCGTGCCCCTGCAAGGCAGCGGGAGCTTCCTCCGCAGAGAAACGCGAGCTTACTTTCGCATCAGCTTCTTGACTTCCCGATCCTCTTCCTCTTGGAGCTTCTGAATGAAGCTTTTCAGGACAGGCATCTCGAACTTAATATACTGAGCCACCTGGGGAGGAAGAAGTAAGTCTGGGGAGACTCTCAACCCCCTCCTCCACACACACCCAGAATGACTCCAATTCCTGGGCATCTCTCCTGTGAGACAGAGACCTCAGGAAACCCATTTCTGCACGAATCCAGGATTCCCTTAAAGGGAGGAGCCAAGTCTCATTCTTCTCCAGGCTGTTGTGGAGTCTGCGATGAAGATGGCTTCATTTATACAAGACAGATCTCCTAACTTCTCATTTTTATCTCAGAACTGCAGTCTAAGACCAGGTGATGTCAAACATGGAAAAGCACTTCTTCCGGATTAGTGATTCAGAAAAAGACCCGAATCCAGGATATTTATTATGCCCCTCTACTCCCCACTAGGACAATACAAGGGACTGTGACTCAGAATGATTTGGTCTCAAATCTCAAACATTCAAATGTGAACTTGTTTCTCAGAAGCTAGGGTGGCTCCCAGGTGAACTGAGGTTAACCAATCCCTTTCCTACTCTATCAGCTCTATCAGAGAAGGGCATTTCTCACCCTGTGAATGCTGAGCTAGACTTTATGACTTAGTTTGGCCAATGGAATTCAGGTAGACCTGATACATGTCAGCTCTAAGTAAGAGCTTCAACGGGGTTTACGTATTTTGGCCTGCTTTCCTGACTCAGCCATCCACCATGAGAAGTGCACCCAGGCATCCTCTGCCCCTTAGAGCCTGGCTCTCCATGGAAGACATGCAGTGCAGACCTGAACTCTACCCACAGGCTAGAGCAGAGCCACTGCTACTGGCCTGCAGAGTCCCCAGCCAGAAAAGCAAATGGTAGTTGACAAGATGTGGGGATGTTGGTTACTACAGTAAAAGCCGATCAAAATGTAAGATAAAATCAGTGCAAACTTCTTGAAGTTGCTGAGAGAAGGTTTGCAAGAAACTTCTCAGCCCTCTTACAGGGCCCCCAAAAGGCTCAAAAAAGGAATCCCTTCTGCAGAAATCACTTTATCCTTGCCCGTTACTCCAACAACTGTCTCAGGGCACACCTTCCACCTGCCTCTGCCTTCAACCTCCTGGCCCCATGGCCATTACTCCTTGAAGAAAACCTGGGATGGAGGAATGGCAGCGAAATGGGTCATGGTCCTTGGCCAACACGTCAAGCTCTTCTGCCTCCCTGAGGACAGTTCATTTGACCCAAAAGAGACTCACGTCATAGGTGACTTCCTCCACCTGGTCCTTCTCCATAAGGAACACTTTGGAGACCTGCTCGCACGGGCCCTGGAGGATTCGGGCAATCAGTGGGTAATCAGTGTTCTTCAGTTTCTGTTTCTCTGGAAGCACACACGGCCAGGAACACCCTGAGTTCAACCTGAGTTTCTTTCCCCATAAACTGTGGTCAACTCAACCCCAAATGGAGCAGGGAGGCACCTGAGATGATGTACCATTCAAGTCAGGACATTGATTTATCAATGAACACGGGTTGTAAAAAGCAACCGTCCCCACTAATCTCCCCACAAAAAAACGACCATATCTCAAACCCTTTGGAAGAGGCTGCATCCAAGGAACTGATTGTATCTGTCTTTTGAGAAAATCCTGTTCCTTTTTTAATTGGCACTTAGGTTTTAGAGTTTGCTTGCTGACCATATATGGCATTCTCCAGTGGACTCCTTCAGCAAGCCCACTAGCCTCAGAGGCAAGCAGCTTTTGGAAGTCTCCAAAGTGAATGAGGCTGAGGTTTGTTTGTTTGTTTAACTTGCTATTTTGAGTGAATTAAAAGTTTTGAAGTACACTGTGTTCCCCAGACTTACCACCACTGGTATGGACCACGTACAAGGCAAACTCCTCTGCGGAATTCTCAATCTGAATCAGGAGCAAAAGACACTTGCTGAAAGCACGTATTCACACAACCTCACCTTGAGCCACTCCCTCTTCTTTAACTCTGCAAAGCTGAATAGATCTTAGGCTCGTTTGAAAGGAGGACTCTACTGCTCTCAGAAGTGAGGAGATTCACCATGTAGATAAAGTTATCAAAATAGAGAATAACAGCTAACATTTGGAATGTAATGAATGTATATGTGTGTATCTATATATAGATACACACACACACACACACACACACATATATATATATATATATATATTTTTTTATAAGGAAAGGTGCAGGCAGGAATGAAGGTGAGCAGCGACAGGCAGGCAGGAAGAGGGAGGAGAAAGCAACAGAAGAAACATCTCTATTTATATTTTACTTAGTTGGTTTATCTTGGTTGTTTCCCTCAGAGCATGAACCTGGGTCTTTGGCGTGTAGGTGGCCTGCACTTGGCCAGAGGCAATGGACCCAACCACTACTCCCACTTTGTACATTTTAACTCATCTAATGTGAATAACATAAAGGGGCACCACTATCCTCTTTTTACAGATGAGGCAGCAGATGCACAGGAACTCAAATAACTTGCCCAGCTCATCCAACCAGCAAGACATGACAGGAATTTGAAGTCAGTCTGCGCCCTTGAGTCATGAGGCAGCACCGGTTTCCATGAAAATTGAGAATACTTGCTCTCTAAGAGTTTCATGAGGGGGCTGAGGGACACAGTGAGAGGACTGTGAAAACAGCCATCAGGTCCGTGGCACATGAAGGACTTGAGGGCTGGTGCTGTCCCTTCAGTGGCGCCAGAATCCCCTGCCAGAGGGGATGGAAGAGGGTCCTGGCCTCAGCTCTGCTCAGCAGGCCCGCATCTGGGCGGGGCCTGCAACCTGCTCTCCTGAAGCTCCATGGTGAAGCTGCCCGGCATGGTGAAGGCCTAAGGAACCCAAGCCCCGAGCCCTGTGTCCTGTCACTGCACTTTCCACAGCCCCGACTTGAGGCCACAAGGTCAGAGGGAACGCTTGCCTTAAATTTGTTGAGCAGCAATTTCAGGACCTGCGGGGTGGTCATGGTGCTGTTGATGCGGACGTTGGTGATGGAGCCGTAGGCTGGTGTGAATACTGACGTCTGTCAACAGAGGGCTCCAGTTCAGGGTGGCAGCGGGGATAAAAGTCAGGTGTCCCTGCCCTTTACCCAGGGTCAAGGGCAAAGGGACAATGGCACCCATCTGAGCTCCAGGAGAGCCTGGCAGCAATGATGTAACCGAGCAGCCCTCCGGCTGTCTGACTGAGGGCTCATCACTCACCATGGGAGCTGGCAAGGTCTGAGCTCAGGGAGTGGCAGGATGGAAAGGGGGACTAGGACCAGATAAGAGAGGCTCTCCCCAAACATGAATACAGGAAGCCCCTCCCACTACCACTTCAACAAGGGGAGCCTCTGACCCCTCTCTCCGAAGCCGTCCCAAGCACTTATTTTAGGGGCCGACTTGGAAACAGGCAGCAGGATGGCAGGAGGGTGGCTAGCTTGGGTGGGGAGGGCAGCATGCCACCTACGCCCCTGGATGTGGTCCCACGGCTCTGCGTGGGGGCAGCACTTAGCTCACAGCAAAGCCAGACCACACAGCAGCCGGGGCACACCCTCGGAAAAGGGTGTCATGGTAACGAGGGCGTCTGCGGGGTCATCTCACCCACCACCCTCAGGGGCTCCTGACCTGGGGTCCCTCCTCCCTCAGGAGCTCACAGAGCCTGCAGCCTACCCACAACCCAAAACTGAACAACAAACACTTGGCTTCCCATGGGGCGCCGAGGGGCAGCCGACAGGAAGGGACCTTGCCCCCTGAGGCTGCTGCCACCCCCGCCACCCTGTTCCCTCTACCTTGTGGTTATAGAAGTGGCCATTGATGGAAAAGCGGTGGCGTCTAATTTTCCGCTGGTCGCTGGGTGTCCTCACATTGCCACGACGACGTACCCCAACATCGCTGCGCGTGCGCATCAGCTGCGGGGTGTCCTCCTGCAGGGGCTTCAGGCCCCGGGGGTCTGGGAGGAGAGCGCAGATGAGCGGCGCCCGCGGTACCCTCTCTGGCCCACGCTACAGCCCCACCACCGCGCCAAAAATAGTTTATGAAAACAGCATCTTCTGCTAGAAGGGAAAACAGAGCACATCGTTTACTGAAAAGCAATGACGAGGCTCGGAGCACGGACTTCACAGCCAGACTCCCGGGTTCAAATCCCAGCTCCACCACGGCCATACATCACTAACCTCTGGCCTCGCTTTCCTCATCTATAAAATGGGGATAATAACAGCACCCGCCTCATAGCAATGGCTGAAATGAATTAATTCTCATAAAGCGCTTGGAACAGTGCTTGGTACAGAATCAGCACAACAAAGACTTGCTCATTGCCAAGTCTTTCCAATTACAAATGGCCCCAAACGACTCCGGGAGCTGATACATGTCCAAGGTCACTGATTGCACCCTTGTTTGTCTCAGCAAAAGACTGGGAATGACTTAAATGTCTATCAATAGGGGGAGTCAATCGATGGTCATTTTTCCATCCAACGGACTAGGCAGATGTTATAAAGATGCAGAAGAGCTTTGTGGGTGTATGTGAAAAAATCCTCCAGACAAGCTGATAAACAGCGATGTGCAAGCTGCTGCCACTAGTCTGAAAGGGGGAAGAAAGGCAACCCCATCCAGCCTCAAAGGCATATTGGGATGGACTTGCTTGCATTGGTACAGAGTGTCTCAGCAGTGATGCCTTCAGGAGGAAAACTTGATGGTGGATAAATGAGCAGGGAAACCTAATTCTTTTTAGTTTTTTTGAATCCTGAACCTTGAATTTTGAATCTTGAATGTGAATTTCATTTGCCAAAAAGAGTGATGGTGGGAGCAGCATCACACACTTGGCGGCGTACCCCGCGCCTACCTGTGGGGTTCTCCCTCTCGTCGCTCTCAGGCGGGGCGTCCACCTCCGAGATCTGAATGTTGGGCATGGTGAGGGGCTTCAGGATGGTGCTGGGGGACAGAAAACGAACAAAAGGGGGGGTTGGTTCAGTCCCCAGGGGAGATGTCTCTACTTCCGCCCCCACCCACTCCTCTAAGGCCAGCACTTCGCTTGTGCAGCCAGGAACCAGCACACATAACGGTGCAAAGGATGAAAGGCTGAGGCTGGGCTGTCTCGTGAGTCTGGCCCAGCTCCCCGGGAGTTCTGGAGGGAGAGGATGTTTGCTCCCAACATCTGCAGAACACAGCACCCAACTCATCAAATTTAGGATGGAGATCATCAAAGAGCAAAACCAGCGTTGCCTGCACTATTTCTGCTCTGGGTTCTGTGGCATTTTTGGAAAATCCTAATGCTGGTAATTCATTTCTCTGAACAGGATTCCAGCTCCAATCTTTATCTGTTGGAGGGGCAACTCAGAAATTGCTTCTGGTGTCTAAAAGCAATGGAAAGTAATATGTTGATGGCGATGAGGGTCAGGCTTTGGAAGGGGCACCGTGGCTGTGTTGTCAGAGCTGCACTTTGCCAAGCTGGTGTCAGGCGGGCAGTCTGAGCTGAGATCTGGTTTTGCTGTGATAATTGGCAAATAACTTCTCCAAACTGAAAAGGACAATAGGAACAGCTCAGAGAAATATACGGCTTTAAGAAAATACAATAAAAAATGAAAATCTGGAAAAACTCCCTACTCTCACATGACTTTGGACTTCTGAGTGCTGGAGTGGAACTGGTCAGAGCCTCTGGGGTGCAGAGAATATCTGGCACCAAGTAGTCACTATCCACTCCCTTATCCAAAGCCCTCTTTCTTGCTGGAGCAGAAACTGGTCTCAGCATCCTTCTTAACGCAGTAGTACAGACATTCACTTTATTATAACAGGTATCTGGAATAGCATTATTTACCATTCCTGAAAACTTAGCAGGCCCAGCCGAAGGCTCCATGGTCAAATGGAATTTTAAAAAGTCATCTCACTTAAGGAATGGAATGTAACATCATCTTAGGGGCCAGGCGGGGCAGTGGAAAAGGTTTGGCCTCTCGGAAATCAAATATGACAGAAGTGCCAAAAGCCAGAGTGTGACACCAACAAAGTTAGATAAAACCAGAGAAACTTGACTGGCCATCCAAGCCTGGCAGGACAGGCAAAGACTCCCCTGAAATTCTCTTGGAAAGAAACCAGATCAGCTCCAGGGTTTGGCCACGTTGTAGGCTCCTCTCGACTTCAGAGAAAAATAGCTTTGGCTGTGGAGTTTCACAAAACCTTCCAAGTAGCCAACAGAGAGGGCTTGGCTCTCATTTAAAACAGAACAAACATCACTGTGGTTTTGGCTGAGAGGTTAGCACACTCCCCCCAGGCTCTGGTCCGAAGGCGTCAGCAAGTTTCAGGACAAAACAAGGCTAGTCCTGTGATCCTGGAAACTGAGGTCCCAGGAAGCGGTAGAAAGGGTGGACGTCACTCCATGTGGCTGTGGGAGGAGGGAAGGAGTAGGCTCTGTCTTCGCAGGCCTTAGCCAGGACGGGAAGAGGGCTTCTCCTGGACTAGGGACTATCACACCACTTTCCTGCCCCCTCCAGGGGTGGCCTGAAGCCAGCAGCCCCCTGGCTGACCTCCCTTGGCTGACTTCTACCTGACATTCCTTTTCCTCTTCCAGAATCCCCCAAAAGAGAAAATTTGGTCCCAAAAGGTCCCTGGAGTGGGTCATTCTACGAGGAGTGGGCCCAGAGAGGAGAAATCTGCCGCCTGGGCCATCAGCAACACCTGTCAGATGCTCGGAAAGTCTCCATGAGGTCACACTTGGCTCACCCAAACCTGGGTGCTCCCCCTCCTCGACTCAGCATCTCCCCTCCTCTCTCTGTCACTCACCCTGGACCACAGCTTGACCACAGCTCCAGGCAATGGGAATAGTTGTGGAAGCTGAGATCAAGGGTGACAGGAACCAGGTGGGGTTTACTGGTCTGAGACACCCCCTTCACTCCATCTCCTCTCCCGTCACTCACCCTTGGGCCCCCAGATTACAGCCAGAGTGCCAGGAGGAAGAGGACGGAGGGGGACGAAGGCGCTCGTTGTCATCCTGCATCTGCAGGCGGATGGGCCGGCGCAGCCCCCAGGAGATGTTGAGCAGCCCCTCCACGATGAATTCGTCTTCTTCCTGCCACAAAGCAATGGCGCGGTGAGTCCAAGAAAGTCCCTCAAGTCCAGCACCAGCAGGAGGACAGGACAGCATCCTTGACACGTCCTGGCTGGGCGCCTCTGAGTTATATCCACGGGGCGGAGGAGGGGGGCACCCAGGTCACACTCCACACCCCGCCTCTGAGACACGACCCTTCCAGACCCAGCAGGGACCTTCCAGGCCAGCACAGAAGTTGTCTGACATTCAAATACACATGTGCAAATTATAAAAGCCTTTTTCATACTAAGGACTTTAAAGGAAGAATGCCTCTCTTAAAGTCAGATGGGTCTTCCTAACAGAAGGAAGAACTAAATTCTTGACTTGGCTTCTCCGCCCTCCTCTATGATATGTCTTCACATCTAACAGATGTTTAGGAATCTGATCCACTGGTTGAAGGAGATTTAAGGCATCATTCCCCAAGCTTATTCCACAGAACCCTAGCTCTTCTAGCAGGCCAACTGCTACCTTAAAAAAGGGTGCCAAGGGACCCTGAGTTGGGAGATGCTGTGTGAATCAGATTTCTTAACAGCAGAACTTCCCAGGGCCTACAATAAACTAACATGCTACATTATGATTCTCTAAGAGAGGAATTAATCTCCCAAGAATTGCAAATTTATTCTCAAGGATTGTTGACAGATAAGAAATTAAACGTGAAAACACTTCCAAGTGCATTTACATTTCTATCCCCCCCCAAAAAAAAAATTACATCTCACCATGAAATCCTTTAAAATCATTCAGCATTCTGAGTATCTATTCTAGAAGACACACTCAAAAAAAACTGCTTAAGGACCAAAATTTTGCTAATATCCCAGTCACTAACTAGTAGAAGCTTTGAGAACAATGCCTAAAAGGGTCAGGCCTCCTTTCCTAAGTCTTAGAAAACTTTTCTGAAGCCAAGGTTTATGGGTAGGACCCACAGAGGTCAGATCTGGGTCATGGCTATGTCTTTAAGACAAGCCCCACAGAAGCAGAGGAAGCTGGGCCCCCAGGTCATTCTTAGAGAAGGAGGGGGAGTAAAAGAAAGCAGGAGAGGTGTGCCCCTGCGACCTAGCAATAAATCTGTCACCTCCACCTGGCGCAGTCCACATACCTCCCAAGGGTCTGAGTTTGTTCCCCGGGGTCAAGGGCAACAACCAGGATGAACAGCTAAATAAAAAATAAATAAAAGGCTTCTTCCTCCTCTGTCTTCCTGCTTGACTACTTTCCATCACTCCTTTAAAAAAAAAAAAGGAGGAGGAGGAGAAGGAGGAGAAGGAAGAGGTGGTGGAAGAGGAGGAGGAGTTGGAGGAGGAAGACGAAGCAGGAGAGGAGTGAAGCAATTTAAGGACATTTAGGGATCTCAGGAGAAAAGGCTATATTTAATCACAGGCTATAGCTGTGGCCCTCTGGCTGGTTAAGGCTAGCATCATTGCTTTATATTACATGATTATAGGACAGAATTGAACCCAAAGTAAGACTCTGCCTAAATGGAGTGGTTTGAGGGACACAGAAAAGGCTTCCATATCCCACGTAACTATCCCTAACCAGCCTGCCTTAGAAGCTGAAATTCCACCATGTGCTATCCATTTCTATGGATGAAATCGCCATGGCTCGATCACCTGAAAATGTGTCTAGGAGGGTATTACACATACCTTCTTATCAGTCAAGAACACTTGAGTATAAATTACTGTACCAGGATCCTATATAACTCACCATCTATCTGATAACAAGCTTTACAGAAATGGATACAGGATGAGTAAGTCTAGATTCAGGATGGGGGCTGGGGAAAGACAGATGGATAACAGAGGGCATTCCAAGAAGGTGACTTAGGAAGGCTGTGGAAAGGGTCAGGAGGTACCACCCAGAGCTTATGTTACTTGCCCGCGTTGCTGCAGCAATAGAACTTGGTCCCAGATGTATAAACATTGAGGATTAGGTAAGGTTTCTGAACTGTCCAAAAAGTGGAAGCCTACCTCAATATCACTTGAAAGTGTCATTTCAAGAAAGCCTCCTTTTGTAGTATTTCCATTTTAAGGCTGGCGCTAACCCAGTCACATCCACAGAAATGTCTCCGGAACAGAAAAACTCACCCTATTTAGAATAAAATTGGGTCTGGGGTCCCAGAGGTCCAGAGACTCCCTCTGGCATCTTTCATGAGAAGGAAGGAAGGGAAGGGACCTCCTGAGACCTCAGGACCCACAGACCCAGGACACATGGAGACAAAGGCCAGGCTGGGTCCACAACAAAGGAGCCTCATGGGCCTTCTCTGAGGATTCCTTACCTCACGATGTCGGAGCTGCAAATTCTGGCCTTCATAGTACAAGTTATAGGTCTTCAGATGCAGGAGAAGTTCATTTCTTACGGCAAAAAATATAAGAGATGTAACAGTCTCAGCTGATGCCACTTATAATACAGTTCTCCCTCTTTCTCTCCACTTCAACCTGGCCTTTAGTCAACCCAGCATGCGTGTTTGTTCACACATGTGTGCACACACATACACATTACTCTCCACCAGTTTCCCAAGGATTAAGGTCAAGAGTACACAGCACCTAGGACAGATTGAATGTGAGGAGCAAACCTGAAAAACAAGGCAAGTTTGGCCTGCTGACAAAGGCCAGCAGCTCCGATGACATCTCCCAAATCCAATCTACATACAGTGGCTTTAACATGTTAGCCATCCACAGTCAACACACTTCGAAGTCCACAGACAGGGCTTCTCCTGTGTCTCCACAGCCTTTCCTCCTTCAGGAAAGCTGTGAGTCAGAAGAGGACAACTGCCACAGACCTTCATGAGACTCTGAAACTTCCAGGCTTTTCAGAAGGTGAAAAAGGACAGATCTGGGCACCACTGATTTATGCTTCATAGGCTTGACCCAATCATGTGTTTAAAAACTTAAAAATTGCCACCGAGTAAAATGGATGAATCAAGGCAGCTACAGTCAAACTGTGGAATATTCTAGAGCAGGGAGAATATGAATGAACTACGCATAACATGAATGAATTTGACAGATATGTTGAGTGAAAGAAACCAGACATAAAAAAGCCCCTAGTGTATGAGTCCACTTATGAAAAGTTCAAGTTGGTTGTTAGAATTGAGGATAATGGTTCATCTTGGGGAGCAGGGACAAGAATGGACACAGGCAGCATCTGGACCTGGCGATATTTTATTCTAGGTGCTTTTTTTTTTTTTATCGTTCTATTCTAGTTTATAAAAATTTAAATGTTTACAGAGCCTTTCTGCAGCCAGGTATCAGGCCCCCTTAACTGGCAGGCTCCCAGGTGCCTGCTGGAAGCACAACTCCACTGAACTTGGGAGAGAGGGCATTTCAGCCCCTTTAAGATCAGAGTGAGGCCTGGTCAAACTTGAGACCCACTCCGTCAAGTTCATCTAAAAGCATTGTGGTCGTGCTCCATGAGGGCTGGGGGAGGTGAGGTCTGAGGAGCCCCTCTGTGTTTTCGCCTATTTTCAGCAAGAGGCAAGGGAGTCTGTCCTTCCAAATCCAGCCATTCCATGGATAGATGTGGGGGTCACACCAGAGGTCAAAACTGGCTGGAAATTCCAAGAAGCTCCTGACAAGTTAAACCTAGATACATTGGAATAATTCTATGCAAGCCAAAACAAACTGGTGAAAAATGAGACTCCAGATAACTTACTAAAGCAAACACTTATGGGGTACTTTGGAATACACAGATTCTATACACTAAGGTTTAAAATGACTGGTCAAGTTGCACCATGGTGGCTCAGAAGTTAAGTCTGCAGCTCCGAATGGCATAGTCCACATAAAGCCCAACGACCCCATGTTCACCGCCCAAGACCGGGCATTAGTTGTTCATGTTTGAACATGAATGAATGAATGGGTGAATGCTTCTTCTTCCTCTCTCTTCAGGCCTGCCTGCCTGCCTACTTTCCTTCATTCTTACCTTCATCTTTCCTCTGAAATAAATAAACAAATATTCTAGAATTTCTGCTCGGGTAGAGGTGAATTTAATGTATTGTGTACAGATGTTGATTTACAGTGATGCAGTCCTAAAACCTATATAATGTTCTGAGGCAATGTTCCTTCGATAAAATCAATTAAAAATCAATTAAATAAAATTACTGGCCGTGGAAGTCCCTGGGGAGATCCTTCAAGTGATGCGATAAGAAGGATCCATATCTCACGCAACTGTGTCTGCATGGCCGAGTGTGTCTAAAGAACTTGAAACAATTCAGTCTCAGCGAACTACGTGGAACACTGAGTTAAGAGAGAGCATCCAGTGTGTGTTGGTCCCTGTGCTGGACATTACAGCATATCCTCAGACTTCAAATTTGTCACATTAGCAAAAACTCTGAGTTCAAAAAACCCTAGTGCCCAGAGGGGGCACCTGTGTCCATTTTAGCTAAAACCCTAGCAGCGCAGGGACACAAGCCAACCAGCTACTCCTCCTGGAAGCTGTGGGACAACACCTCCTTGGAGCCCCGCAAGGTGCCAAGTCTTGAAGTCCACCTTTACCTCACCCCTGCACCGTGGCAATCTCACTAGTGCACTCGGCTCCTTCTCTCCCTGCCACACACACGGCCCCGGCTCCCTCAGGCACAGAGCACCGGGGACATAGCACCTTAGCAAAAACTCTTACTTGGAAATGTATTTCTCTTGTCCACATGGGATGAGGGAAGTTTGGTGACTGTAGTCCATTCTCTCTTTTCATCAGAAGGTGAGACCCTGAAATTTGAAAGGAGAGGGAAGGTAAAGTCAGGCTGTGTCCTTAGGGACTCACAGACGGTTGCAGGCTGAGTAAGGGGACAAAATCAGATGACGTGCTCTCATCCCGTTCCAGATGGACAGCTGGGCAGACCCATGCTGGTTCAGGGCTGGGAGATACCCCCGTCCTGGCTGCTGACTCTGCCTGCCACAAAGCTTCTGAGAAAGGACACCCAAAGGAAAGGTGACAGCCGGAGGGCAGTCTTAGGGAAGGGGACACTCCAGTTGGTTCCCAGAATGACTGAGGAGTGCTCCATAAAGGGGACCTCACAACACCGACTAGAGACTCACCTGACAGGGAAGGCTCGGATTCTAGTGGGAGAGACTGAGGGTCAGTAACCCAGAAATACCCAGGTGGAACTGGGGGCAACGAATCACAGCGCACATGTCCATGATGGCCATTAAAATGGGATCATGTGAGAAGCACTTTAATTCTCTTGGAAAATAGCAATATATTATAAAAACACAAGTTACAAAACGCGGACTCCAACTTTGTTTAAAATATGTGTAAGTGTAAAATATGCAAATATATGCATGTATATGGAGGACTACATATGTGTGTGCGTGTGTGTCTGTGCGTGCGTGTCAGGGTTTCTCAGCCTCAGCACTGGCGACATTTGGAGCCAGGTCATTCTCTGTGGTGGCAGCTCTCCTGTGCATTGGAGGATGTGTGTTCTACACCCACTAGATGTCGGCAGTACCACCCCTACTATGACAATTTAAAAAAATGTCTCTGGGCATTACAAGAGTCCCTGGCCATTAAATGACCTCCGCTAAGAGCCCTAGCATGTGTGTACATGTTTGTGAGTGAACCCTAGCATGTGCACATGTATGTGGATGAACCCTAGCGTGTTCGTGCACACATGTGAATAAACCCTAGCATGTGTGCACATGTATGTGAGTGACCCCTAGCATGTGTGCACATGTATGTGAACAAACCCTAGCATGTGTGCACACATGAATAAACCCTAGCATGTGTGCACATGTATGTGGATGAACCCTAGCCTGTGTGAGCAAGTATGTGAATGACTCCTAGCATGTGTGCACATGTATGTGGATGAACCCCAGTGTGTGCACATGTATGTGAACAAACCCTAGCCTGTGTGCACACATATGTGAATGAACCCTAGCATGTGTGCACACACATGTGAATGAACCCTAGCATGTGTGCACATGTATATGGACGAACCCTAGCGTGTGTGTACATGTATGTGAATGAACTGGAGGCAGACTCTCTGCATAATGGCGTAACCAGCAATATATTTTTTCAGACACACTTTCCTGCCCCCACCCAGCTGCAGGGCTCTGGGGGATGGGGGCGTCTCGGGACTGGGAGAGTCAGACACAGATAAAGGCGCCCACTGTCCACCCGCAGATGCCGACTTCTCCGGTCCCCGAGTCTGGGCAAAAACTATAGTTGCAGGAGATGGTGCAAATCTGCATGAGGTCAGGTACTCCTGAGCTTGGGACCATCAATGTGATCTTCCTTTCAGCTCCTGGTGGAGGCAGAGAAGGGAGGTCCTAACAGAGGGACAGAGGCTCCGACTCTTTGCTCCAAAGATGGAGAAAAAATCCTGGATAACTGTGTGGGCTCAATGTACTCACAGTGTCCTTCAAAATGAATCAGAGAGTGAAAAGGCAACCCATTTGGAAAAGAATGGGGGAAAGTATTTGCAAACTTTATATCTGAGAAGAGGTTAATATCCAGAATACATGAAAAGCCCCTGCCACTCAATACCAAAAACCAAACAAGCCACTGAAAACCATGGGCAGAGGATCTGAATACCCCTTTCTCCAAAGAAGACAGACACAGGTCAAACAGCACACACGAAAAGGCGTACAACAGCACCAGTTGTTAAGGAAATGCAAATCAGAGCTGTCATGAGACACCATCTCATACCCATTCTGGTGGCTGCCATCCAACAAGCAGAAAATAACCAGTGTTGGTGAAGATGTGGAGAAATCGGAAGCCTTGCGCACTGCTGTTGGGAACCTAAAATGGTGTAGTCACTATGGAAAACAGTATGGCAGTTCCTCAAAATATGAAAAATAGAATTACTATTAGATCCAAAAGTTCTCCTTTTAGGTATACACGCAAAAGAAATGAAAGCAAGAAGTTGAAGGGAGTTTTGCATGGCCATATTCGTAGAAGCATTAACCCAACAACCAAAAGGTGACAAAAGGTGATGGGTCCATCAACCGATGAAAGAATGAATGTGTGGTCTACACATCCAGCAGAATTCGTATTCAGCTTTAAAAAGAAGGAACTCTGTCACCTACTACAGCATGCGTGAACCATGAGAAGGTGAAGCTAAGGGAAAGAACCCAGTTGCAAAGGTCCAGCACCGCATGAGCTCACTGATCTGGTACATAGAGCGCACTCCCAGCAAGAGAGTAGATGGGCAGTGTTTCCCAGCAGGGCTGCGGACAGAGGAAACGGGGGCTCTTACTGACGCACATGGCGTTTCACTTCCGCAAGATGAAGAAATCTGTGGCTCAATGATGGTGATGTTTGCACAATGTGAATGTCCTTCATATCACTGCACTGCGCACTAGAGAAGTTAAGATGGTAAACTTTATGCATATTTTAACACGTTTAAAGAAATGCAAGAGGGAGCCAGAACAGTCAGTGTTGGTGTCATCTGGTGTGAGAAGGGCTTAGCCTGCAGGCGTTGGTTTTAAGGTTAGAGGAAGCGGGTGCAAGGCAAGGGTGGCTGGGGCTTCCAGAAGCTGGAGGAAAAGGAAACACCACTCTCATCTAGAATTTTCAGAAAAGAGCACGGCCCTGCTGACACCTTGCTTTGAGCTCAGGGAGATCCGTATCAGACTTCTGAGCCACAGAACTGCGAGATACTAAATGTTTTGGACATTTGTTATGGCAACCCCAGGAAGCCTCTCAAAGGCTCTCTAAATTGGGGGCAGGGCAGGAGGGCTGAGTTTCATTCAGAAATTTCAGATCCCACCTGAGTGCTCTAAGACACAGATGGTCTCTCAAGATGTAAATTTTTAATTTTTCTAGTTTCCCAAGAAGGGAAACAAATCATTAAAATCAGCGTGCATATGTACTGAAAATAAAAATAGGGAAAAGGAAAGAAAAGTCAATTAATGAGCAAGTTTTTCTTGCTTTTTTTTTTTTATTAAGTGACAATTACCCATAACTAGCAAATACTCTTCAAAAAAAAGAAAAAAGAAATCACACCCTCTTCATTGCATATGTAAATTTACACATTCAGCAAACATGCTTTTCTAGGTTGTGTAAGGTTGGCACTGACTGAGGGTGATTAGATTGTAAAGTAAAAGGCACAGCCCTGCTGCCCTGGGGGCGCGGTCTAGTGGAGGGTTGTGGTGGGGTGGGGACGACAGACTGTCCTATTGCTGAGCGTGGGGCGCACACGAAGGGCACCTAATCTGGATGTGGGTGGGGTCCTGGGGGCTTTCTGGAGGAAGTGACCTCTAACGAAAGGTGATACAAAGGTGAGTGCGGAGTGCTCCAGGCAGAAGTGCACACACCCGGGGATGTGTGTGTGGAGCACACGCAGGACTTGATCCCCATCAAGGAGTATGGACTTTACCAAGAAGACAAAGCGTTTCTATGGTGGTGGCAGCCCGGCTGAATGATGGCCCCCAAAATACCCCATCTAAGACCTGGCAGGAGTCTAAGACATGGCAGGAATAGCAAACTCTCAACAGACCCTACTGCTTTTTTCTGTTATGAAAGCAATTCTCCTGCAGCTGCCCTGCTGACAGCATCATCCGGAAAGCAGATGCAAACAATGCTATTTGGATTAGTCTACGGTCACCAGCACCCTGAGAACCCACCTTTCACAGAAACTGCCCAGACCTCAAACCCCTCCACTCTGGGACCACCTAAGAGCTTACCCTTGCTAAAGAAAATTACCATTTTCATCTAGAAATGGCCCACCTGCACATGTCTTCATACATCTTTAATTCTCTTTGAAACGTTGTTTCCTTCTTCACCTGGGAAGCAAAAAGAATCTAGCATACCAGGCTCTAACCACTGGAACTTGTGAATGTTGCCTTGTATGGGAAAATAGTAACAGGGACTTTACAGATGTGATTAAATGAAGGATCTGAAAGTAGGGAAACTATCTTGGATTGTCTGGGTGGGCCCTAAGTGAATCACAATCCAATCCTCCTAAAAGAGGCAGAGAGTGATATCACTACAGAATAGAGGACCAGGTGACAACTTCAGCAGAGAGAAACGTGAAGAGGCTACACCATGATGGAAGAGGGAGGGGCCGTGAGCCAAGGAAGGCAAGCAAATGGATTCACACACACACACACAGACATACACACAGGCACAAAAACACAGACACGCAACACAAACACACAGACACAGACACACATACACTGACACACACAGACACACACACTCAAAAACATATACAGACACACAAACATACACAAACACAGAGACACACACACAGACACACAGACACAGACACACACAAACATTCACAGATACACACACACACACACACACACACACACACAGACATGTACACACCCTCAGGAGTTGCACAGCTTTCCTGCTGCTTGGTTTTGACCCAGTGAAACCGGTTTCAGACTTCGGGCCTCCAGAAGCAGGAGAATAAGTTTGTGTTGTATTATGAGTGTCTGACTTGCATTTTGGAAGACCCCCACCCCACACCCCATTGCCTTGTGGAGAAAAGACTGGGGAAAAGAACAGAGAACAGGGGACCTGCTAGAGAGGTCTGACCCAGGGATGGAGAGATGGGATGGATTAGTAGGGTCTAAGGAATCTAAAGTAGAGGGAAATGTTGTGATCCGTCAATAAAAGGGTTTGGAAAAGGGCACCAGATTTGAGGTGGGGTAAAAGGCGGAGTGCAGGATGCTCCGCTGCTGGCAATGACAGCCACATAGGTGGCAGCGCCACGCTCAGCTGAGCTGACATGAGGCACTCTGGCTGAGTCTGAGGCAGCCCATGGAATCCTCTGGTGCAGATGACAGAGAAGTCCAGCCAGGCCTGCATGGGGCTGCGGGGAGGGAGGCCAGGCACAGGTTGAAGGACGGAGGTCAGGAAAGCCAATGAGGTCACCACGGAGAGCTGAGCGGGCAGGGCCATGGCAGAGCTCTGATGCATCCAGTAGCTCAGAAATGGGTGAAGGAAGAGGAGTCCCTCTTCCAGAGACTTGGCTTCCTTTCCAGAAACCAAGAGAGCATCATGCCTTGAGAAGCAGGCTGTGGTCAGCAGAGTCAGGAACTAGTGTAGGAGCCCAAGGAAGGGAACCCAGAGAAGCCTCTGATTCACTACCTGAAATCATGGAGGACCTTAGTCAGAGTCAATTCCACAGGCTGGTTGGAGTAGAAATCATTTTAATGGTGCCTGGTCATCAACAGACCCTGGCATCGTGAACATGCTAGTCTTTCTTCAGTCAGGGAAATACTTTTCTTTCTTTGAACTCTTTCTCTCTTCATACACTCTCGGTTCTTCGGCAATGTCTGTCCCCTCTCTAATGCTAGCCATTGATCCATCCATCCAGCCATCCACCCATCCATCCAACTATTCATCTAACCATCCATCCATTCATCCAACCAACCAACCATTCATCTATCCATCCGACTATTCATCTAACCATCCATCCATGCCTGCAGCAAGCCTCCAAGTCTCCTATTATTTTTGTTCATTATTTTCATTTCCTCATTTTTCCTCAGAATTCTCCAGCTAATCTTCTAACCCACTGATTAGACTTTCTAGAGGACTCTCTCTTTTGTTCACTGTCTGCACCATAACCTATCATTTGGTAATTTTGTTTTGCATCTGAAAGTGATCTGGCCTGCTCTTGAGACAATTCTCTTTTGATATCATGTCCTCTTAAATCTACCGAGAATAGCAATTAGAGTTTCAAGTCTTCTCTACAGTTATTAAAACTATTTGGTACTTGAGAAAAAATAGGCAGATCAACTAATTCATACAATGAATACCATACAGAAATAGACCCAAATATATTTGGAAATATTGAATCCAAGTTGCATTAATAAATAGCAGGGGAAAGACTTTTCTTTAAATGTTGCTGGAGAATTGGCCGACCTTTGAAAAAGGGAAGACGGGGAAGTAAAATTCCTAGCTTATTCCTGCCACTGAAATAAACCACAGATGAATGAAAATTTTAATGTTAGAATGCAGGAAGGAAATTTTATACACACAAATAAACTTGATGTGGAGAAAACTTCTCTATTCAAGACACCAAATAAAAACAAAACTGATGAAATAATCTGTAAAAAATTTTAACTCCTGTTTAGAAAAAAATCTAATTTACCTTAAGTCAAAAGACGAATGATAAATTGGGGAAAAATATTTATAATACATATAATAAAAGGCTAATGCCCTTAATATGTAATGGGATTTAGTAAATCAAAAAGAACAATATTCTACATATAATAGAACATTAGGTAAAGGAGGTGAATAGATAACGTATAGAAAAAATACAAATAATAAGCCTATGAAAAGATATTCAACCTCCTTATCACTTTTTTTTTTTTTAATTTACCAGATTGATATACATCAGATAGTCTGATGTGGGTATTCTCCAAGGTTCAGTCACTATTTACCTACTGGGTGACCTTCCCAAGCACATAAATATAAATCCAACCTATAGGCTCGTGTGACCCAATCTTTTGTCTCCAGACTGACTTCTCTCCAACGTTTTTCTTCTACATTTCTTAGAGAAGGAGTATCAGAAAAACACTTACACAGCCTACCCCACTGTTGAACTGCAATCACAAGTATCTGATTAAAGGACTGAACCCTCCCTTTGTCTCAAGGGCAACCTCTGCACAAACTTTCCAATCATCACCACGAATCATTTGCCAGGTCCAGACAGCTGGGGGTGGGCCGAGCCAGCCGCATTTGCATAGACTTTAAGGAAAACATCAGCAGAGCTAACAAAGGGCCGGAAATTTCGAGTTCAGACCGGTATTCCTTCAACAGAGAATTGTTCCTCACACAAGGAAGGGTCAGAGGAAGACAGCCGATTAGAGGTGGGATGTGGATTCAATTGGACACTTCCTCCAGGGGTGCCTGCCAATATTTGCAGCCTTGGAGAGTTGGATTCGCTCAGCTGGCTGATGGCAACTCTTTGCTTCTCTGTTACTATCAAGAACTGAAGGAACCCTCCCCGACTCCACAACACTTTGTAAGAAGCATTTACAAGCATGGCCTTGGAGATGGCTTGAGAATTCAGAACTGATGCTCACCAACCATCTTTTTGAAGAAAGGAAAACAAGACAAAGAGTAGAAGGTGGGGATTTCACGTCAGCCTGCATCTCAGCGCAGAAGTGAAACAGCTTATCATTTACCGCACAGAAAGGAGAATAGGAAACAGAAAAGATTTGACTAAGCTAATTTTTAATGTGGAGCTGCTCTTTGGAAATCTAAAAAACTACTTCACCGACTGGACTCCCTCTGTGAATAGTTATTTACCCCTTGAAGAATTCTAATTCAGTACAATGTCTCTTTAGAAAAACAGATGACATGCATATCCAATGCCTCTAACTACAAATCACATCTGCTAAAATGTCTGGAGGTGTGACTATTTTGTAGATCTTAGATCTAGTCACACAGGGACATGAGCCTCCCAGGGCTTCATCACGTTGAAGACCAGGGGTTTGGGGACCACCAATCACCAAACATCTGCCCACAGCTTCTTTCCCTCCAGAACCTGGATTCTCCCCTCCCTAAGCCCTCAGCTCTCAGCCTGCCCTTCTCCTGCAAATATTCCCACCATTACATCATTTCTTCAAGGGAGACAGTAGACTCACCAGCCAGGCCCAGGGAAAGCGAACCTGCTGTCTTAGTTCCAGGGGTCCTGTAGGCAGTCCCAGAGGAGGATTCCAGTGCACAGGGCTTACAGAGGACAGGTTTTCAGGAGAAGCCTGAAGGGGGTGAGGGAAACAGGACAGGAGAGGTACGGAACTCAGGGGTGACCTGGCATTGACAGGAGCACAGCCACAGCCTGATCCCAGGGGACCCCAGGCGAGATGTCTTCCAGGGAAGAACTCCCACCCTGAGACACACCGGCCAGGCCTTTGTACCCAGCTCTGTCACTCATTGGCCGAGGGCCAGTGCAGAGGGTGGGTAACCTACCTGGCATTTCCCTGTAACAAAAGCTTTCAGAACCAGGGAGCAGCTAAAATGGGTCACAGCTGACACCCCTAAGGCCCGCTAGGAAAGGGGATCTGGTGGCACCAAGAGTGCCCACCGTTCCCCGCTTTGGGGTCTGTGGCAGCCCTGGTCTTGTCACCTCCCGCGGTGCACTCAGGATCAGCTCTGTCAGTGCAGGCGTGTGTGGGAATGGGGACAGAACGGGGCGCACGTGCCCAGGCTCAGGCCTGGCAAAACCCTGGAGCTGCAGCGCAAAGATCATTCCCGCTTCCTCTGCACCACCCCCACTCCCAGGTGTGTCCAGCCCCGACACGAGGCCTCCCCAGGAATAAATGAGGTGCTGCCCAAGCCCTAGAAACTCACAGGCTCAGCTTCCTGTGAGGAGGGCAAACATCAAATCCTCAAGAAGAGGAGAAGGGAAAGGCATCCAGTGCATCTCCTCCCCTCTTAGCTCCGGTCGCTCCCAGCTCCCCGGCCCTCACTCCCTTCCAGACCACAGCCTGGAGCACACAGCCCCGCTTGTCTGATCTCGGAGCACCCCCAGACGCCAGCTGACCCCTCCAGTGTCTGCTCCAGCCGAGACGTGAAGTAGCTCTCGTCTTCCTGAGCTACTGGAAAGTCCCTAGGGAGGAGGGCACATGCTGGGAAGTCCAGAGTGAGATGAAGAACCCCCTCTCGTGGGTTTTTGCTCTCGGTTTCCCAAAATGTCTTCCTGGTCATCTAGCAGGAGCCAGGCCCCACCCCACCCACCTCAACTCACTGGGACGATGGAGGAAGGAGCAACGGCCACCAGAGGACTCAGGCAGCCCCAGTCTCTAAGAAGGGTTCCCTAGAAGAGGTAGACTTGGGATGGGAGAATTCCAGGGACCCACCTCACAGAGCCACCTCCTGACAGGTGAGAGGCTGCACACCAGGCATGGCTTCAGCTAAAACCCCAGGGTGGGAGGAGGAACAGCTCACCTGAGACCATGACATCTCAGAGTTTCTAATTCTGGATGCTCTTAGACTCCTGGAGTGGGGATAGGGATGATTTAAAATTGCTAATGACCAGGCTGCAACTCAATTACCTCAGACCCTCAGGGAAGGGCCCAAGAATGAACATCTTTAAAGTCTTCCCAGGTCATGCCAATGTACAGCCAGGGCTGAGGACCACCCACTGTGAAATCTGAGAGGGACAGAGATGTGCAGATTGAGGATACCACCAAATGCATCTTATAGCGGCCTTTTAAGAATGGAAGGGACAGAATTTTCTAAAGACAAACTGAGTTGGGTCTCTAGCGCTCCCATTCCAGGGGCCGGGATTGGGGCAGTTGGAGTATCTGCAAGAGGCTATGTAAGCAGGCACAAAGTTGACATGACGGGCACTGCCCCCACAGAGCTAGGAAGTCAGGAAGACAGCCTAGGCCCAGACGCAAAGGAAACACTTGGTAGAGGCTCCAGGCTTCCCTTTTTGGGGTCTGCCCCCACCTCCTCTGTCCTTTCCTCTGGGGACAATCTAGAGCTCCTGGATGGGAAAAGAAAGTTATTAGACACCATCCATGCATTTCGTACTATAGTGTTAAAGACTGCCTCTTCCAGTCTGAGGGACCCTGCTTTGTGACCAGCAGCAACAAGGGAGACAGCACTAAGGCCCCAGCACTTCAGCCTCTGGTATGGTGACAGGAAGAAGCGTCTGTGGCAAACAGGAAACCTCAGCTCTATTGTGCCACACAAGGAAGGAGACTTGAGCTGCAGCCTGGGGCCCTGCCAAGATCTAGAGATTACAAGAGATTTCACCTCATGGTCTCCAAACCTGAACCCGAGTCTGCCCTGCACATGGGTGAAATTCAGGCTGCCTCAGAAAGAAAGGGAGCACACGCTGCCTTCCACCTGCATGCCTTATTCAGTAAAAGATTCACTTACTAGCCAAGCCTGTGTCCTTGCTTCCCTGGAGGTACCTCCTCCATGCCCAGATCCAGGTCCCAGGAACCACCGCTCCCCACTCCCTACTCCCAGAACTCCCCCAATCGTTCTGCTCTGGAAAAGGTCTACCATCAAATACCGCCAAAGGGAAAGTTAAGGTCAAGTGTGCTGGGTGTATGTTCTCCACTTTCTCAGCTTTACATTTGACTGTAAATAAAAGGGCATGCCCTTCCCCATCCCATCCTCAAAAGAATGTTAAGCCTCAGAGAAGAAAGAGGAGAGGGTATTTGGGAAGAGGTTTTCTTGCTCCGCCTGAGGAGAGATTGATGGCACTCATCTGGGAGCAGGTGGAAAAGGCATAGCTCAAGAGAAATAGCCAAAGAACTAATTGCAGGAGGCCTGTGACATAATTCCCCCCTACAAATCGAGGATGCAACAATCACAGTATTATCACTGTGCTAATACTAAACTTAAAAATGTGAGTTATGACAGCTATCATAAATCTGAGCTTTCTATGGGTTAATATTACCTGCTTCAACTCATTTAATTCTCACAACCACCCCAGGTGGAAAGAAACCATAATATCCCCATTTTGCAGATGATGCAATCGAGGCCAAAAAAGCAAAGTGACTTGTTCAAAAAAAACACAGCCAAGAAGGGGCAGAGCTGGGGTTCAAGTCCAGGGCTGTCCAGCTGCAGGGCAGAACCCAGATCACTACAGCTTCTTCTGGGGTGAAGGGGAAGAAAGTACTTTCAGCTAAAAATCATCTGACCCAGCTATGTTCTAGGGAAGTGATTCTCATATTTGGGTGTGTAACAGAATCTTCTAGAGGACTCATTAAATACAAATTCCTGTACTCTGCCCCCATTTGTTTCAGAACTTCTGGAGCCCCCTAGAAGATTTATCTTATTCCTTATAAGAACTCATGGGGAAGGCTTTTACATTTTACAGATAAGGAAATAAAAGGTCCCCTAAAATAGGCAACTCATCCCAGGTCACAGTGCTCCTGCCCCAGCTAACTGCTGGAGAAGAGGGCCTCACGTGGGACAGGTAGATGAGTTGGCTGTGGCTGCCAGTCATAGCAGGCCCTGGAGCCCTGGGGAAGGAGGCAAGTGAGGGGCAGGCTAGGTGGACAAAGAGCTAGGAAAACAGGCCCTGTAGGGTGACGAAGGAGACCTGGGCACTTACACCGTCACAGAGCCACAGACCACCAGTCTGTCTAAAAGCCAGCCACCCATCACAGGCCACACAAACTGTCTGCCTTCAACTCCAGTAAAAGCCCGGGTCCTCGGGGTCTAGACAAGTGACAGGCACAAGGCACAAGGCCCATCTAGACAGGCAATCTCACACCAGCCCCCAGGAGGCAGTCCCCTCCGATCCACTGCCTGAGGAGAAACTGGGATTCAGCAAGTGGCCAAGCTGAGGTCCTCCCTCACCCAACACCTAGCAGCTGGGTCTGCAAACCCCTGCCCCTCTAATCACTGCAAACAGCCCGCCAGGCCTCTGGCACACAGAGCTGGATTCCCTAGTGCAGTTGGGGAAGATCTGAGGACATGGTCCTGGGATTCCTGCCGGAAAGGCCTGCCTCCCACACCCACATTAGCGGGCCGGAGGCCAGGTGAGTGACCTGGAAAGTCACCACTGGGACCCACCCAGACAATCACCCCATGCACCCGGATGAGCAGCTACTGGTTAGAAGGGAGTCCCAGCAGCGTCCACAGGCTTTTGACCTTCTGAATGGATGTTTAGAAGGAAACCCGTGAACTTTAGCCTCATATTTGAGAACTAGGGTGTTGGAATAGGACCAAAAAAGGCATAAAGGAAGTAAAAACTTATGTCAGTTAAACCTCAGTTAAAAAAAAAAAAGTAGGAACTCTAGACAGAAGCTGTATGTGTGAGTGTGGAAATATGTGTGTACTGGTGTATAAGAGAGACTGTGTGTGTAAATGTGCTCAGATAGGTATAGAGGGAGAGGATAGAGTGTGAATGTGTGTGTAAGTGTGTATAAATGTGTATGTGTGGGTGTGTAATGGAGAATATGTGGAGGGGAAGAAATAGAGAGATAGTAGAATTTAGATTCTGCCTCAGAGAAACCAAAGACCTAGAATGTTCGCCCTCTGAGGTCGTCAGGCCCTACGGTGTCTAAAATATCTACAATATCTACAGATTCTGGCCACATCTGCCTCCCTAAATAGCACCTCCATCACCTTCGACCAGCAGGGCCCTGCCAAAAGGACTGACTAAAATTCAGTCAAGTGAGAAACTCTGTGGCTGAGTGGCCCAAGGAAAGATCGAGAAGTTGGTCGAGGTCACACTGACCCTAATAAGCCTAAGCACTCCTTGACTTACACTTCTCAGAACCCAGGGCTATTATCAGGGAAGTATTAAGGTCCCACCTGCGGAAAAGCAAATTAAGCTTTTCAGCAGCCAGGGAATGACAGGACTTAAGGGGAGTCCCGTCCCACAGGGAAGGCCCAAGGCCTGTCTACTCCACAGGCTGGAGGACCCACTCGCCCTGCTATGTGGAAACATGCAGGTAGGAGGGACCACCTCCAGTGTCGTTTCCTTCAAGTACAGGTTTCTTTGCGGGCCTCACTTCCTGTTTACCGAGTATTTTCTCTGCGACTCATCTCTGACCTCACATCCCCTTCCTAAAGGGAACCCCATCAGGTCTTCCTTTTTTGGTGCTATGGGCTGAGACTCTGAGCTTGTGCGCAGGGATTTTAGGCTTTCTGCTTGCTATGTGGGGCTAGGATTGAAAACCCCAAGCTAGGATCAGTGAGTCTCCTCTGTCCCCGGAGATGGGCAAATTCCCGGCACCTCTGAAGCAGGGAGTGAAGGAAGGATCCTGAATGTTCTGAGCCCTGCCCTGGGGCAGCCATTGTGGGGGCATCTGACATCCACCCTCCTTCCACCTCATCAACACCCGACAACGTGTGTGAGGAAATTCACCCTCACACAGCAGAACTTGGGCCCTTCCTAGTGTCAGGAGACAGGGCAAGTCCGGGGATTTCCAGAACATTTCCAGAAGGCTGAGAAGTTTTTCACAAAACCACATTGACACCCTCCTCTGCCTGCCCTGCACTCAGCTGACTAACCCTGGAAGTCAGCACCATGAAAAACAGAACTCAGAACGGCCTTCAAAGGCCAGCTCTGTAAAATCTTTACACTTCCCTATCTGGGCTAAAAGAGCCTTCCCCCAAGCCAGGCAGGCAGAAAACAGACAGAAGTCCATAAAGAAACTTCCACAGTCCAAGGGGTATGTCTGTCTGGCCCAGCCCTTCATTCCCTCAGCAACTCGCTGGAAGGCTGGGCAGGTCCTTCTAGGAGCTCACTTAATGAGGAACAGAAAGCGTTTTCCACAGAGCGAGACGTCCCAGAGAGGACTTCTTGACCCACTCTTGTGACCCTGAAGAGAACTACCCACCTGGTTTCTCAGTTCTCCAACCTGAAGCTTCCTGACCTCTCACCTCAGACTTGACTTGAAGTTTACACTCCACTTCCTGTGAACTCCACCCTATTGTACCAGGCCCCCAAATATGTAAAAGGGTGACCCTTGCCTCAAGTGTCCTGATAATCAAATGTCAGATCTTATTAGAGCTTTAGAAGACACTGATTATCTAAGGCTCATCTCCCTAGAGAACTTGGGACAGCATGGGCCCCACCAAGTAAAATCCTCCCTGCCTGTGGACAAGGCACTTGGTGGCCATATCCATAGCCACCATGGTGGGTACTTAGCAGGTTGGGCTGATTTTCTGGGTCTGGAACACCCAAAGGATGCTTGAGATAGAAAAACTGGGACTCTACTCTCTACCTTCAAGAAGACTTCAACAACCCACCTGCACCTGGTTTGGACCCCACTCACTGCAGGACAGATGTTAAGTTTGAGCACCTCTCAAGCCCAGCACCACACACAGAAAACCCTGGGGTAAGAGGATTTGGCAGCAGGGGTCCTGGGGCCCCAGACTGAGCTGCCAGAGACCAGATAGGCCACCACCGTGGTAGCCCTCCTCAGTCCTTGGCCACCTACCTTTGTCCTGCAGGCTGAAGTGGCAAGGAGACCATAACCTCCACCCTAGGTGATGGTGGGAAGAATGGTCTGACCTGAAATGAAACTGCCAGACCAATACCACAGCTTTCTCCCAGGTCCTCTTTCCCTTCCTTTTCATTACACAAGTAAAATAAACTTCTTTAAATTTAAAAATGTAGACAAGCAAAAAGATTAAGATTCACAAAAGGGGGCATGGCCTGGTGGCTTAGGTGGCTGAGACAGCTGGGGTGTGGACCATGTAAAGTCCAAGGACCTGAGTTTGTGACCTGGGGCCAGAGGGTAAAAATCAAAATAAAAAACAAATGAAAATCTTTCTTCTTCCTCCTCTCCCTCCCTTCTTTCCTTCTCTCTTTAAAAAGAAACAGGTGAGCAAGTTCATTTCTATGAGGCACATTGATAAACACCTTAAGTAGAATAGAGGTTCCCAGGGGAGGGTGAAGGAAGAAATGGGGGGTGAGTGTTTAATAGGCACAGAGACTCTGTTTATGATGATGGAAATGAGCAGTTTTGATGACCATCCAACAGTGTGAGTGTGCCTAATGCCACTGCTATGCCTGAATGCCTGTTTCCCAACATTCCTGTGTCGAAGCCTAACTCCCAACGTGATGGAATTGGGGAGATGGTTAGGTCCTCCAGCAGAGCCCTGGCAAATGGAATGAGTGCTCTCCTAAGAGAGCCCAGGAGCTCGCTAGCCCCTTTCACATGAGAATGTAATTCACATTCTACAACCTGCAAGAGGGCCTTCGCCTAACTATGCCTACACCCTGATCTCCAGCTTCTAGCCTTCAGAACCATGACAAATACATTTCCTGCATTTATTTATAAGTCATTCAGGCTGTGATATTTTGTTATCACAGCCCGAACAGACTAAGACAGCCATTGAATTACGTACTTAAAAATGATTAAAAGGTCATATTTTTGCTATTTATATTTTGCTATAATAAAAAAGATCCAATATATAAAAGACTAAGATCATAATCTCTCCAAATTCCATCATTCAAAGACAAGAACTATTAACATTCTGCCATACATCCTTCCACAGGCAAATCTATATGGGTAATATATATTTTATAATAATAGTACACTGTTTGGTAACCTTTTTAAAAAATAATATTTATCATTTCTTGTGTTTACAATGTTATATTCACTTCAGGATGCTGAAATCGCACCTCCGTGAGTCCTTCACACTGCCACCAGAGCTCTTTACCACCATCTTTGTCCCTCTTTTCTTCCCTCCTCCCTCCCATTCCCCCAGAACCTCCTTTTTATAAACATATCTTTCCATGTAAATAGACATCTACAGCCTATGTTTTAGTAGTCACATGGGACATCACTGTATGGACATACATAACTAACAGATATAATATGTTGGGAATATCACCTCTATTGTTTTGCTGTTATAAACAAGCTTATAGGGGACATCAGTGCACAGTTTTTTCTGCACTTGCACAAGTATAGCCTTAGGATAAGAAGTCCTGTGGATGGAATAGCTGAGTCAGGGAATTCTTTGGGAGAGATGATCCACAGAGATTATGAAATGGTGAATTATATCACATAAAGGTCTCTCTCCACATGAACCTTTCTTGAGTTCCACTTGGATGTCCACAATACTGCATAGAGTTTCAAGAAAGTAGAAATTGTCTTTTCTGTAAGAAATTAGCTCCTCCTTCTCCAACCCCGCCAACTCTCCACTAGGGACACCATATCTGTTACATGTAGTGAAACTGGTACAAAAGGAAGGCAGAATTGTACTAGGTTAATGTCTACCAAATTCCCCCGTGCCAACAGGAAAAGTCTAGAATGGCCCAGTGCTAGATGTACCATAGCGGGCACCCTAAGTGTGGGCACAGGAGACCTTTAACCTTTTGTTAAAGGTTTTGTTTTTGCATGGACAGGAGAAGGCAATGAACTCTTCTAAAGAGATCAAGGGCTAAAAGGGACATATGGAATCACTGCCTTGGAGATGGAGACACTGAGGCCCAAAGAGATTCATAGCATAACCATTTCAAGCATCTTTTAAAGAACCCCAGAATTGTCAGACAGTGATTAAACTGGTGGTTCAAGGGCAGTTTGGACACGCCCCCCCCCACTTTGGACACCTAGAACAGTGTTCTCCTTCTTTTTACACCGTGTACGAGAGTGGAAATCAAGCTTATGGAGGTCACATTCCAGCTCTAGGCCAGAGACGTACCGCATCCAGCTCCTACTGGCTCGCAGGGCTGATGGTGAGCAGCTCTTCCCAACTCAGCGTTTAGTGACACCAGGCTGGTAACTTGAAAACAGCCGTGTTGGAAAAATTTACATACAGAAATCAACAAACACCACAAAGCAGGGCTTCATCCCCCGTGGGGAGCCAGTGTCAGCTCATGACTGGTCACAATGCAGATGTGAGAGTCATAAGCAGTTAACCTCAGTTTCATCGGTCAGCCTAAGGACAACCTCTTCTCCAAAGCTAAATTCTCCGTGGTCCATCAAAACCCTCACTCCCAAATCCATCACAGCCTCTTCTAGACTAATCAGTGAGCCAGTAAATGTTTTCCTAACTGTTTTATGTGTGCCAGGCCCCGGTCTAAACACCTATCACTGTGAGCTAGTTCTCATCTCCATCTGACAGTTGAGAAACCGGGGCTCCGAGACTTGAAATTACTTTTTAAATATAGACAAAAATCTACCTAAGGTTGGTTTCTCCCTGAAATTGACCTAAAGATAAGGTGAAGCACACGTGGGAAGTGAAACAACAGGGAAGGGGAGACAGTCAAGAAGGGAGTCACTATCATGAGCGAGACAGCAGAGAACCTGCCCCATAGTAACCCCCGACAGAGAGGAGCGGGCACTGGTATATTTATACACCTCCTCTTGTCAGTCATTGTCTGATGCCGAAGGAGGGAAGGATGGGACAGCATCTATTACATCGCCCAGTGTCACGCAGCTGGACAACAGGAGAAAGTCACTCAGACTCCCAACCCGACACTACTCATTACTCTGAGAAATGAGCAGGACTCACACAAGTAACTGAGTGCCAACTCTGGGCAAGACAGCATACTGATAAAGTAAACCTACTTTGCCAAAACACCCCAGGGAAAGCATAAGAAATCTTCTTGTCGATTTTTACCAACAGAAGGAATAGGAAAAACCCCTCTAAGTCACTTTGTTCGTTCCACGGGAATTGGCCCTTCTCCGCCCTGTTCTCTGGTGAGGGCTTCCCTCTCTGCTTTAGCCACAGCTGACTCGGGCAGGGGTTCTACAGCCTTAAGCTGTTCTCCTAAGTGGCGGCATTAACCTGTGATTACAGGCTTGAGCCTGCTATCCAAGGGATAATTAAAAATGACCCACTGGCTGCCCAGTCAGCTGAGTCTGGAGGATGCCCCTGTTGCCCATTTACTGCGCCACGCTTCCTGGTGCCTCCTCCTTGTCCCCCCCACTCTTGTCCCTCCCACCTTGTGTGTGTGTGTGTGTGTGTGTGTGTGTGTGTGTGTGTGTGTGTCCCCCGCCACCCGGCATGCCCTCCATGGGAACCCATAAACAGACCACATAAATGGAACCAGTAATTATGGGCCTCTGGGAGCTTACCCACCTTAAGGCCCTATTTTAAATTCTTCTAAGGAGGCAGGAAGGTGTCGAAAGAGGACAGTGTCACTGGAGTAGATAACTGGGTGGTATTGTGAAGAGTGAGGGCAGGGGCAGGAAGGTGGCAGGAGGGGTTTGCTGCCCTGGTTTTACAAACCAGTTACAGCAGCTCTCGCCAACTCAGGCTTCAAGACAAAGAATGGCTGTCTTGTTCCATTCCAAGCACACTGCTAAGACCTGCCCAGTTTCTCATTCCGTGGAGAGGACGAGACACAGATAAGCCCCGGAACTGCTCCTGGGTTCACGCCAGTCCATCTCCCAGGCCCTCCCAGCCTTCCTGCGGGATGCTCTGTGATCTAGTCCTGCCTCCGTACCCCACCTCCCAATGAGGATAGCTCCGGCCAAGCATCCTAGAAATGATGGATAGAGATCACCAGGCCAAGGTTCTTTTGTGCTTTGGTGACAGGACGCTCTGTGTCCAGCCCTTGGCACTGCAGCAGAGGTGTCCAGAGCTGCGGCCCTGGGCATCTCTCCAGCCATTCTCTGGACTGTTCCTCAGCAGCTCACACACAGAAGCTTCAGAGTCAGCAAACAGACCCGGAAGTCACAGCAAAGCCAGTGGGTGACTGAAGGGTCCCAGGTAGGCCAGTGCATCCCAGAACCAGAACCAAGAGGTTGAAAACAAGGTATAGGGTTGTCTACCACCTCTGACCAACTCCTAAGATAACACAAACTGGAGAGAGGGCCGGCACTCATGCAGAGACAGAGGTGGGCTTAGAACTCCAGGGGTATAGTGGGGGCACCTTCAGGAAGGTGGGTTCTGTCCTCTCCAGGTACAGCAGGTGCAGATATTACACACTACCTGACCACTCACCCAGTGGAGAGGGCACCCCCTCTTTCTCCTGCAGGAGGATACAACTGGGGGCCCCAGACCCTCTGGCCTCCTCAGCCGGGCTCCCTGAAAGTACCCATGACCTAACCAGACTTCACCAGCACAGAAATAAAGCAGAGAAACATAGGATAGGCTGCACCTCCAGAGATTAGCCTGTCTCCCCAGTACTCCACCTCTGCTCTCCCATTTTCTAAATCAAGAGAGCACAGGGGATCCAGAACCATCCCAGCCCCTGGGTGCAGCGGCCGGCTGCAGGCTAGGCCTCCATGCCTTCCTCCCAGGGTCAGAACTACTCTCTTCCCAAAGCCAGCCCACCTCTCCAAGCTCAGCTAGCATCCGAGGGCCACTGGATGCCAGCGGCTCCCAGCATCAGGTTGACCTGTCAGAGGAGAAAGCACAGCTGGTACCCACACTCCTGACCTCACTCTAAGGTCCCTGGTCCCAAATGGGCACCTCCCAAAGCCCAGCCCACACTTCATTCATGGGACCCTTGGACATACTTTGTTTTTTAGAAACTGAACTCTCCTAAAACAAACCAATATAGCTTAGTCATGAGAAGTGTCTTTAACCTTCAGACCATCTGCAGAAAAGATTCCCAGTAAATAAATGTGGCTTGATAAGTAAAATAAAGCCAGCCCCAGATGCCTCATCCAGATGCTCTGGAAAGAAACCCCCGGGCTGGTCTCGCAGCTGTTTGAAAGAATTATTGTTTCTAATTCTTTCCTCCCATTGTAAGGAGATCAACTGTGGCAGGAACCCAGGCCCCTCCAGGACAAGCTGTTATTTGTCAGCTCGTTGGTTCACACACTCATTCATCACGTGTAAGGTACTTACTATAAAGGGCCTCTATCCTCTGGGAGAACCGTCTAGGGACCCAAAGTCTTGATACCTGGGAATAAAGTTCAGTACAGCGTTGAGAAACCTTGTGTTCTGCTCTTCCTGTCACTGAGGAGCAGAGGTACTGAGGAAAGCCGGGACCACAGGGTGCCTTGGCAGAGTGGGACCCTAGTCATCCTGTCCTGTCACAGAGCCTCTGTACTGTCCCCAGGGATCTCCGGGCTTAAGAGTTGAATGCACAGCCGGCGCTCAAAATGCAGAAGTGACAGAGTCCGCCCAAGCACCTGCCTCGCTCGAGCGACTGAGGACGCAAAGTCAAAGCCGAGGTCCCCAGCGACCTCGGGCACCAGCTCCGAATCCGTGCTGGGAGATGCCAAAAGGAAGTGACACAAAGATCAAGGGCTTCCCACTCACCCCGCTCCCTTCCAAAGGCGGAGAAGTCTACGCGCGCCGCCTGCCCAGGCGGGGGCTGGAACCCCTCTCGCCTCTGGAGGACCGTCTGCTGGGCAGAGAAGAGGGCATTGGACTGCAGCCCGGCACTGCCGGGGCTAGCCCGGCCTGCCACCCGTGCACCTGCCGCCGGGTCCCACCTCGCTAGGGAGTCCCGGAGACGCCGAGGATGGGGCGGGGACGCCTCCCTGGACTCAGACAGAAGGAAGAACCCCCAGGGTACCTAGGGGTAGGGCCAGAGTGGAGCCACAACTTTCTCCGGCCAAACGCTGGCGGGCTGTGGCCCCGCGAATACGCGGCCCGGGTGGAGCCTGCTCACCCGGGAACCCCAGCACTGCAGGATGAGTGAGGACACCAGGGGCAGGCGAGGATCGGGACCTGGACCGAGCAGGGGACACTGCGGAAAACTTTCGGGGAAGCAGGAGGGGATCCGGGGAAATAGAACCGCCCGGCGCCCCTCTCCTAGCGCCCTACATCCCGCGCCCAGTGCCCCGCGCCCAGCGCCCCGCGCCCGAAAGCTTGCCTGCGTCCCGAGCCGGCTGCATCTCGCGCGCGCCGCGGGGACCGTGGAGTTGGAAAGTGGAGCGGGGCTGCTCTAGCGCGCGCGGGGGTCAGCGATCCGCCGGCCAGCTCAAATTCAGCGGGGCTGGGCCGGCAGCGGCCGCGCGATTGGGGGTCCGGCGCCCCGCCCTCCGCGCTCCCCCGCGCCCCTCCCTCTCTCTCCCCGGCTCGGCCTTTATCCGCCCAGACCGAGTCTAAGCTGCCCTCGCCCGGCCTTTCTCTAGCTCTCCATCCCCCTCACCCCCGTCCCTCGCCTTTCTTCCTCCCCTCCCCTCCCCTCCCGCCTCCTTCCCCACTCCCCTCCCCCCGGGGGCGGAGCTTGTCCCCTCCCTCCCAGACAAAGCTGTGCCAGCCGGTCCCTCCTTCCCGGCTTGGGGGCTCCCATGCCAGCACCTCTTCCGGGCTGGGTTTGGGGCGCGAGGTGGCGAGGAGGCCTAGGGGTAAGAGGGCGGATGAGCTAGCTTCCCTCATTCACCGTGTCCTCTCCAAAAGGGATGGAGTCTCGGTCCATGCCTATCTCGGTTTGCCCCGCTCGGTGACAGTCATCCGAAGAGCAGTCACGTTGCCCCACAAATGCCCACTTCGAGTGCCCCGAATTTCCGTGGCAGGGGATGTGGGAATTTTTCTCTCTCTAATACCTTGGCTTCTTCCAAAAAGGTTTGAGCTGAGCTGGGGCCAAGCACAGCGCCTTGGACTTGGCGGGCTGGCAGACGTGACAGCAATGCGAAGGAGGCCAAGTCTCTTTGTCCACCTCTCACCTCCCCACCTCTCTGTCCCCGACTTCCTGGGGCTCTCAGTACAGAGAAAGCCCTAGAGCACCCCAACTGCAGGGGGCGGGGGGGTCTTTATCTGTGCCCTCCCTCTTATTAAAACTCTCCCCCCACATACATACCCACACCGCGCAGTCGGTTCCCAAGCCAAAAGGGAAGGGGCCTAGTGGTTAACGGGTAGCCAGCCCCTACAGCCAGTTCAGCTCATCCCTCCAGGAAGCCAACATTCTTTACTAAATTCATTGTTTGGATCTTGGAATGTGTCTCCCATAGAAACAATGTTATAAATGATGATCTGCTTCCCAGGCCAGCCACAAAAGTCTTTTGAACCCAAAATGCAGCTGTAGGGTGGTGCTGAAAACTGTGTCAGCTACCCCAGAACAAGGAAACCACTGATGGGCTTTTTCTTAAAAGAAAAAAAATTATCTTCTAGTTCTTTCTCTTTGAGCTATAAACACCAAATTCTCCCCATGATCCCCCCACCCCCATGTGGAGCCACTACTCGGTATTAGTTCAGCTTCCTTACAGGTAACCCGAGCACCCTGGGGAATGTATTATGCGAAGGGGGAGGGGGAGGCTGTTCCCTACAATCTCAGTGTCAGAACTGCAGGGTGGGCACAGTAAGAGGTAAATCCAAAGGGAGAAAAGGGGTTAGTGACTTCTGAGAAGTCAGTTCTTTTATCAGAGACTGACGTTCCCTGCACACCAGACAGTTAACAAAAAGTGGCCATGGGTTCCAGCCTGAGGTTTGAAACTACCCTCTTGAAGGAAGCAGCCAGGAGGAGCTAGAATCCTTTAGTCTCTAGGACAATCTTCCAGGAAGGCAGCTCATTGGTCCAGCTTGGGTCAGGTGACCCATTCTACAGCCCAATCAACTGGGACTGGTGGTGGATTCACCTTGTTCAAACAGGGTTCCCTGGAACCCTGACCCTAGGCCCTGTTTGAAACAAATTCCCTTCCACTCTACCTGTACTCTTAGTCTTGCTAAATAAATTGATTAATTCAAAATACCAGAAGACATCTTTGTTTTCATGAATACAGAAGCCACAGGGGAGAAAGACAATATGCCTCTGATAACATTTTGCAAATATTAAACGGATATCTTAAAGCCCACCCTTAGACCATGTTTTCTTCCAGGGATGAGAGGAAGAGGCTCATGACTGCAGGGAAGCAGAGCTGGGCCTCCAATAGCAAGACCATGCAAGTCACAGGTACTGCTTGAAATTTTTAGCCACATTAGAAGTAGTAAAACGGAAGCAGTTACATTAGTTTTTACAATATAGTTTATTTAAAATAAAATATCCACTGTGTTATCATTTCAACATGCAAATAATATAAAGAAATTATTCATGGGGCATGTTACATTTTGTACCAAAGCTGAAATCAGGTATGTGTTTACACCTTAGCACATCTCATTTTTTTCATCAACTACACTGCCTGGTGAGATAAGCCAGAAGGACATAGCCATTGTGTGATATCACTCAGATGTGGTATGTAGAGAAACCAAAGAGATAAACTAAGTCTAACAAAAATAGACTTTTAGTCAATACAAGCAAATAGTGGTTTCAGGAAGAGAAGGGGGCTGCAGACACACTGGATAGAGGGGATCACTTGTACAGTGAAGGGAGAACTGAAATGGTGGTGGTGAGCTTCATATATGCAGGCGTGGATTTACATGCACACCTTCGATGTAGAACGTTATGAAGCAACAGAACTTTAAAAATTAACAATGAATTCAATAAAGCAATTTAAAAAATAAAAATACTTTATCTGCAGTTGAGCTTTAAAAATTTCTTCTTTGCAACGGTAAAATTCATATATCCCAGTTGCTCTAAAATGCTTAAAAGTTTCCCCATAACTCAACTGATTATAGGCTGTTAAATTGAAATGCTAATTAGTTAAGGTCCAATAATCTTCAAATTCCATTCCTCAGTGGCACCAGCCGTATGTCAAGTGCTCAGTAGCCACCTGAGATTTGTGGCTGTCATGCTGAGCCAGTACAGATTTGGTAGCCACATATGACCTGTGGCCCAGGACCACACTGATTTAACTCGTAGTATCAAAGCTGGCTTTCTTTTCTTTTTATCAAAGCAGTGGTGAAAACGCCAAGCCAAGAGAAAATTCCTTTCCAAATTCCTTTATGTCCCCCTAGAACATCTCAGGGGGCCGACAGAAGCAAGACATCCAGAGTAGAAGTAGGAACCTCAAGCCCCCTCTTCTGTTCCCAGTGGATTCTGGGAGGAGGAAGAAGTAAGGCACACAGGCAGTGGGAAATGCCACATCGTCCCTGTTTGACCACAGTGAAGAGGTATGTTGATGGGTTGAGGGGAGCCCTGGGGAAAGAAGAGAGGAGATGGCCACTCTGGCTATCCTCTCTCTGCTCCCCAAGTTTCAGACACTAGCCTAGGAGAGGAGACATGCTCATTAAAGTCATTTTAGTGGATCACCATGGTTCTACAGGGCCTGGGTTTAGTATTCTGGGGTCACCTACAATTCCTCTGTGACACAGACATGATACAAGATCCCACCTGTTCCCAAGGACCAGGAGCCCCATGGGGGAAGCTAAATTGTGAGCCTCAAGCCCTCCACAGTGTCTATCTTAGTTAAGTTCCTTCAAAAACAGAACCCAAGACAACAACTAGGGTTGCAGGTCATTTCCTGAGGAGTTGACCTCAGAGGGCAGGAGAGTGAGACATGGAAGGAGGAGATGCCTTTGAAGGAGTGTGCCTCTGAGCCTCCATTCCTCTGGGCCCCAGAGCTGTGTGAAATGTACCTCAAAACTGACCTCTGCATTCATCTCCTGACTCTCCCATCCCACTAGTAGAGAAGCACTCCCTGAGAGTTTGCCTTTTCTTTCTTCCATCCGAGCCGTGTGGTCTCAAGGAAACATCTGAGGGAAAGCAAAAGCCAGTGCCACTGCCATCTGAAGCGGGAGGAGTCACTGTGCTTGGAGCTTCCCATCACAGCTGTGTTGGGATGAGAAGGGGACCGAGGACCTGTGACACCGAAAACATAGCTCATCTGCTCTGAGGCGCAGCATGGAGAGGGCTGACACACCTGAAGTCCCTGGATGTGTCTATGAGCCTGTGAGAGAGAACTTGCTCCCTCACCCCATGTACATCCCACTCCCCAAAGCCCTGTAGATACATTGTCAGATGGCCAAAGTCTGAGTGAGCTAGGGAAATTTGGATGTGTTTTTGTTCTCATAAAATGGAGAGACCTAGGGACTTTGAGCAGCAAAGATTTTGTCATTGAATTCCACAGGTTTATCTTTCATACGTCTATCTTAATTAAAAGAACTCACTTTATCCATCACTAAGAAATTTCCATAGCTTCTAAATTATTTATAGGGACAGTGTCTGGATTCATCCTTGGAGGCAGAAGGTGGATTAAAACTCTCATATAGTTACTACCTAAGTAGGCTCAGATGTATGAGTCTGGAGCACCAGACAGGAAACCTATCTTAGGAGATTTCCCCTCCTCAAGACCGACTGGCAAGATGGGAAAAGGAGAGCAAAAGGAGTCAAAAAGAAAAAAAGCAGATGGCCTTGACTAGTTCACTTTAAGTAAGCCTCTTTTCACAGAAAGTATTTGGGAGAGAGCCTTCAGGCTAAACTCTCTGGGCAGTCATTCCTCTAACACAGGGCTTATAAACAGATTCTAGTAACTGAACTGTGTTTCACATTAGATGGGCTATTTTATGTAATTTTTCTAGGAATCCATTCAAGTTTTCTTAACCCAAGGTTATATTCCATCAAAGCTCCTCTTCCATATTTGAATGTATTGAAATACTAAATAATTGGTGTGAAAATGTTATCCTACCTTAATACAATTGAACACACTTCCTAATTTTATTGATAGATACTTACTAACCCTCTATGGTATACAAGGCACCATGCTAGGTGTGGTGAAAAATATGAATTTATGAAGCCCAGGAAGAATTAGGCAACATCCAGTGGAGCAGAGTCATTTGCTGGGGTCAGAAACGGGAATTAGAGAAGTCACTCAGTACATTTGGCTGCAAGAAACAGAAGCTGTGTAAGCCTGTCTAAGTAAAGAGAGATTGATTTTGAAGAGCCAGGAACTTCTTGCAGAACTTATAGAAAGGAAGTAAACCAGGTGCAAGATGGGCTAAACTAAGATCTGCACAATCTTTCTCCTTCTCCTTTGCCTCCTAAACCCCCTTCCCTCCTTTCTCTCTCTCCTCTCTCCCTTCCTCTCTTCCTCTCTGCTTCTTGTGTTGCCCTCTCTCTTCATATCTGCTCTGGCTTCTGCCCAGAGGGCAGCCTTGATTCCCCCAAATTACATGCACTTAGGACTCTGCATTCACCATCAACCCCTCAGTCTCTCTATGCCAGCATCTGTGACCTGCCAGTGTTGTCAGAAAGGATAGAGAAGGACAAAAGGGAAAATGTGTGACATCTCTGAGTGGTCTCAGGATCTGATCATCTACCCTCTGCTCACCCATATACTTTGAGCAGTCCAAGTTCATGGCAGGCATGAGGGCCCCACTCCACAGGACTCTGGCCCCCGTCTTGAGAGGTCCTGTAGGTGGCTTCCCTGAATGTGCCACGCCTCGTCACACCCCTGTGTATGGCCAGTATTTCCCTTCTGGGACACTCTAAGGTCCCTTCTCCATTGGACTATGCCTTCCATAGCAAGTGTGATGGGAAGACAAGGTAACTTATCAAAGATCACAGTCAGCAGGTGCCAGAGCTGGGATCTGAACCCAGAAGTCTCTCTCAAGTCCCTCTCTCCACCCATGTCCTTTCTGCCTCCTCGGTAGCCCAGTTCAGATGGAGGATAACGCTCACTATCCCTTACCCAGACTGCTAGTGATAGGGAGTCTGAGGCTGGTGTGTGTCCTAGGGTAGGAGAGAGACTCAGGCCTGCTGATCGTTTGCAGTCTTTACAGGACTGGACATTAGAAGCAGCAGGAGCATCACTTTAGAGTCTCAGGGTAGGGTGCCATGACCACCCACTCTGGGCAAAGGTGTGAGGCCAGTTGAGAGCCTGATGCCATGTTCTCACTCCCAGGCCTTCCCCGCTGTCCCACATCCCCATTGTTTTTCTTTCATTTTGACATGGACAGTTCTTATTACTCACTAATTCACTCAACAAACATTTAATGAACATGATTTTTTCTTGCCTTACAAGTTGTTACTCTATAACAAAATAAGTAAATATATTTTACTGTAGTGAGATAACATGCTTAAGTATTATGTTAAATACGAGGGTGGGGGAGCACTCTAGGAGAGGAGCCTTCCTGAACCCCATATGACACAAGGGAGTGATTGGGAAAACCATGCTGACTGAAAAGATATAGGACTGAAAAGATATACATACAGGGCATGGCAACAAAACCACAGAACAAAGGAAGGTCTGTGTGAGAGTAGTGGTTCTGTCATCCACATCTGACATAGCAAAGACCAAACCACCACCAGCACCTCCACACACACACACACATACACACACACACACACACACACACACACACACACCCTGTGTGCATGTGTCTTGCTCTGAGTTTTTCTAATGAGCTCAAGAAACTTCTTGCTGATTCTTGAGATAGATTTTATCTTGCATAGAGAAAATTTGTGGCCAGAATTGTACCATGAATTTAATAACCTTTTTAAATCGCCTACAATCATTCAAAGAAATATTATAAGCACAGAAGAAAAATATTCTAAGACAAGGTAAAGAAGAGAAATATAAAGTACCAGAGCTTAGGAAAGAAGTGAAAGAGAAAAATGAAACCATGACAGGAAAGGAGCAAGTGAAACAGCGAAGCTCTAGTGAAAATTCAGCTAAGGACATGGAAGATGGACTTCAGAAAAAATGAGCATGTTAACATGGAGAATAATGAGGAATTTTAAAAGAGAAGAGATAATAGATATTATCCAACAGATGTATATTTAGTATGTAATTATATAAAAGTAAGAAAATGTTTCTAAAACAAAAAAAAATTATAGATTAAAAAAGCATACTATTATCTGAGAAAATAGGTATCGTTTTGTTTTTTTTTTTCTCTTGTTTTTCACCAGAATGTAAAGTACTTCCATGAAGTAGGGGAATTAGAATTTTTCTTTTCTTTTTTTTTTTTTTTTTTACTGCTTTCTCCCCAATATTTAAAATAAAGCCTGGAACATAGAGCCCCCAATAAATATTCATTGAATGAATTAATAAAGGGAATAGGCAAACTATCACCAATATATCCTAGTAATATTATTTTCAAAGATAAAGATTCCTCTGGTTACTGAACAGAAAAGTAGAATCACCTATTAAAAAAAATCAGGCTGCCTACAAACTTCAGCAAAACATTTAAAGTTAGAAGACAATGACGCAGTCTTGTACCTCGTATGATACCATGGTGTCTTCAAAAAAGAAAGCGTGACCTAGGCACTGTATGTTAACCCAAACTGAAGTCCAAATATAAACCTTGCAAAAAGCTTTGAAACTCTAAAAATTCAGTCATCTTGGAGAAAATACTAACAGACCAAGTTTGATAAATGAAGAGAAACAGAAGCAAAAGCACAAAGATGATCGATGAGCACATTGATGTCTGTATTACCAGATTTGTGTTGGTTTATTTTATTCTCCCAACTTTTTAATACTCTGCCTTTTGAGTTTCCAGACCTCTGGCCCTCTGGCCCTGCAGGAAAGAATTCAAGTGAGGCACAGATGTGCAAAAGAATTTTTATTGCAGAAGAATAATTATCACAAGCAAAAGCATCGCAAGCTAATTAAAGAGATAGTATGTCCTCAGAGAGAAGGACTGGCTGGACGCAAGAAGTATTTTCCTTCCTGGAGCTTCTGTTCCCACTTATCTTCCCTTAGGCTTTCCCCTGGGGCAGATTTTCTTCTGTCTTTCATGTTGATTGACAGGTAGACTTACAAAACCAAACTCTTACTGCCCATGCTCTTTCCCATGACCACATAAATGAGACCCATAGGGGGACCAAAACCACAAGAGGGCTTGAAAGATGTCTCTGGTCTTGAGAAGGTTTTTCTTCATAGGACAGCCCTCATCTGATAGGGACCCTTCACCCAGGCTTGTGTCTATAACCAGCTCCCTAATTTGGAATTCATGTTAAAACAATCATTGCCATTATGGTTTGAAACAAACACGACATACGTTTTATAAGCTATTAAGATGCAGAATATATAAAACCAATGAAGGTAAGCCTGTGTTAAGTATTCTGATACCTTCATTTTGTTTTTATAGGAAGGGAATGAGAAGACATGCCTGGAGACCCCAGGCAATGGAGAGATAAATGAAAGTTGCACAAACAGCCACTAGCTAGCAGGTTCCATCATTGGTGGTGTCTGCATCTTTTGATGGTCTTGCAGCTGAAGCAGCTCTGATGTCACTTCGTGTGCTAGGGTCAAAGGTAATGAGCAAAATGCAAACTGCTCCACTGTCGTCTTACACAAGGAAAATAAACACATTAATTTAATCTCTTGGAGGAAAAAAAAAAACCCTAGAACTAATAATGGTAAGAACCAACCCAGACTGAGGAAAGGACAGTTCAAAAAGCAGGTGGGATAAAGTAGAAACACACTGATTTTCACCATCATTTTGGGTGAAGATTTAATTGATACTGTCTAGAGACAAGAATGTTAAATTGCATAAAATTTGGACTGCTCTTTTGAACTATTTGAATTATGTGTTCCCTATGTATATATTGATTAGTGAAAACAATTAAAAATAAAGATAGTCCTTTGGTTTGGGATGCCGGAAGGGGAAGGCAGATTGGTGGTGAAGTCAGTCAGATGCTGGTGGAGATGTGTGAAGAATCCAGTCTCCTCTCCAGGGTCACAGCTAGAAGGTTGGAGGTAGACAACGAAATCCTCAGTTTCACACCAGTTCGTGATCTAAATATGGACAGGAGCTGTCCTGATTCCTCTCAGTTGCCATTTGTACTAAGGTCTGGGGGACACCTAGCCATCTTCAGGAGTGAAGAGACCTCAGGTAGATCCAGAAAGCTTCTGGGGGCATCCGTAGATGTGGGAGCAGCCAACATTTCCATACCCCAGAAAAGAGCAAGAAAGCCCATGGGAGAAAGCTGGATGACTGAGGGTATCTCAAACTGGGACAAGAGGACCCATGAAAAGGCAGCGATCTGAGCCATCCCAGGGACCACAAGGAAACTCAGATTTCTTGGGAGAACCCCACCCAAGACTAGATGTCTCCCTTCACCCCCAGTTGCCAAGATATTCCATGAATCCATCACCACCACCATTAAAACTCAGATGAGACACTAAGTTGAAAGTGGGGGTGGGGCAGACAGAAAGAAACTTTCAGAATTAACTGAATTTTACCTGAAATGACCCAAGTTTTCCAGAAATTAACCAGCATGTTTGGCTCCTAGTCATGTAGGAGTTCAAAGTAGAAATTAAGTGGTACTGAAAAAAATACATTTCATATATAGTACATTGTAGCATTTGTCCTCAACATTCAAGAGAGAATGATGTAAATCCTTTAAATCTTTGCTGTGGCTTATGGTCCAGCAGCATAGACCTCACCCGAAGTTGGCTGTAAATCCAGAAGCAGGCCCCAGGCCATGATCCACTTTAACAGAGGATCCGTGGAGCTTGCTAAGTGTGGCGGCCTTGCTTCCATGGTCTCAGGTGCTACATGCAAGTGGCCAGGTGCATAGAGAGAGGCCCCAGGAAGGAGGGGACGTCTGGGTTGAGTTTTAAAGGGTGAGCAGGAGTTCCTTGGATGGAGAAGGACATTCCAGGCACTTCCAGCTACTGCAAGCTCAACATCATGAAAAGCCTAGTCCAGTCAGGGAACAGCTTGTGGTCCAGTGTGTGTGGAGCAGAAGGTGGGAGGTGAGAGGTGTTTTATGTTCTCCGTATGCTGTCAAGAAACAGCGTTTAGGACAAGTCGGGCCTTGTTTCCTGTGGTGTTTCAGAAACACAGCCCTGCTCCCCTTACGTGTGAACATTGTTCAAACTGCAGAGCTGGAGGGAAAGCCAAGGCCACCTCTTCTGCCGAGATGCAGACCAGCTGAGAGGAGCCAGCCAGGGAAGATTTTTGGAGGACAGACATGCTTCCTGGGCCAAGAAACCTCTGGAAGATGCCAAGGAGGGGAGAGCAGGACAGCGCAGCCAGCAGGCCCAGCCCGTCGGCCTCTCTCAGCCTGCAGGAGACGCTGACCCTTGCCCAGAGCTGGTGGAAGCTCTGCAGCTGCAAAGCCAACTCACAGGGCTTCTGGCCCTTAGAGACCTTGACCGTCCCTCCTTCCTGGTCCTTCCCCCACACCCTCCTCTGTGCACAAAATGAATGTTCAGCAAGTTCTCTCCCACACGCTACCTAACAGCTTTGCTTTGGAGACTTCCCCACCCAGCAAACAGCCCCACAGCCCCACGCCTGCCCTGATTGAGAACAGGCCTGGGCTGTCCAGGCCTTCCAACAGCCTTAACCCCCTCCTCCCCAGACCCGGCTGTCAGGGCAGGCGTGTGGAGGGAGTCCTGAAGCAGGTCATGTGCAGGACAGAAAATGTCACTGCCAGTGTCCGGGCAGTTGGCTCTGGTTTTGTGGGACTGGTGAAAACAGCACTCAGGGGAGAGGGTGGCAGAGGCGGGGGTGGTGGGCACTAGAGGAATAGGGGAGTCAGTCGAACCTCCTTGTGTCCTAGGCCACCATGAGGAGCTTGGGTTTTCATTCCTATTGCTGAGAGATGCCCTTAAATCATGGATTTATTACAGTGACTAACCATTATGCCTTTGTGGGAAAAGCGGATGAGGGACATCTGGAAAACTGGGAGATCAGAAAAATGTCCCAAAGCAGAGAGATGAGGAGGAAAATCTATGAAAGGCTCTTGCCTCTCTGTTCAGCGGTAGACTTGGGTCAGCCAGGGCGGACTGAAAAACAATGCTAAGACACCCAGTGGGGACAGCAAGGAGAAATGGGAGCCTGCAGTGATAGCAGAAGCCACGAGCACAAACCGGAAGCTCCATCTGTCTCTCACCAACTGTGGGTGGCCCGCAGGAGACGCTGGTGCACTTGGGACCCAGTGTGAGGAGGAGGTGCTGTCATCCGACTGGGCCCAAGCCGATGAGGTCACCGGCGATCAGGGACAGAGACAGATTAAGCTGTCGTAGCACCTGCACCCTGCACTCAGTTTCCGAAACAACAACTGCTACTTCAGCTCTGTGTCCCCTTCCAGCTCTTGCTCAAGTTGCTCTCATGGCCAGCCTGGACCTTTACTGTGAGGAGAATTCTGGAAAATGTAACTCCAGCTTAGCTTTGTGGACACAGAATCCCAAAGAGATCCCTGAATGCAGCATACCTTGAGAGCTTTCTTTAATTCTGGTTTTGAGATTAGAAATGCACTCGTGTAAACTTAACACTGTTTCGGAATGCTGTTTTTGAGACACTCTTTATGAAAAACATCAGATATCTTTGGCCAAAATTGTTTTCTTGCCTTTCAAGCTCTTTTGCTTGGTAAGTACATCTGTCTTTTGTTTATCTTTTTTGAGATCTATACACTTCAACTATTTAATGATTTTACCATTAAAAGAACTTTAGTTGTTAAAGAATTGCAATGGAATGTCATTGAAGGCTTTTAACTTTGAAAAATGTGGTCTGGTTTATAATTTAAAATATCACAATGGCGCTACGTAGAAAAAGGGTCAGCAAGATGCAAGAGTAAGACTGCAAACCAGTTAAGAGGTTATTATGGCAGCAAAGTAACATTATCATCAGACTACAGAAGTGTTCTCAGTCGCTATTGTCACAATATTGCTCTGCAATGAACAGCCTTCAGAGTCGGAGCTGAAAACACATCATTTGTGGGACAGTCAGGACAGCCCTGCTTTAAGCTCAAGACTGACACTCTTCTCTCCGTTCTCTCATCTTCCAGTCACCGGTGGGCTAACCCGGAGTATTCTCCTCATGGTGATGGTGACACCCAAGAGAGCAAGCCTTCCCACAAGGGCGCATTTCAAGTCTTTGCAACAACACATTGGCCTAAGTCAGGCACGTGGTTGAGGTTTGGGGAAGTAGATCCCCACCTCTAATGGGAGGAACTAGAGTCACATGTCAAAGGACATGGACTTGAGTTTGTGAAAAATTGAGCAAAGTGATAAAACCACTTTTCAGTGTTACTGAGGTAATCAGAGGCTATTGGGAGAAGAGGATCGATTCAGGAGATGGCTGCAAGGGAGGACGTGCAGAAGTTTGGTGACAGACTGCATGTGGGAGATGACAAATAGGAGGAATCATGGCTTAGTACAGTGAAGCTGGAGGAGCGGCAGATGTTGTGGAGAAGAAAGGTGATTCCTGCAGTTTGAGAAGCATCTCGTGATGTCAAGCTACTAGCTGTAGGATTTGGAACTTGGAGACGAGGTCTAAGTAAAGGTTAAATGGCCAGTCTTAGCTCATCAGCCTACCACACAGTGAGTGCTGTGAAGTACTGGTTTGTGGCCATAGCCTGTGAGGTCATGGAAGATCTATCCTTCTTTCCCCAGCTCCACATCCTAACACGGACCCCGAAGACACAGGCCCCATGTGACTCAGTTCAAGGGGCACCACATTGCCACATGAGAAGGTAATTCTCAAGTTCAGGGAAACTAAAAGGAAGAGATAAACTTGGCATTTAGCTAGAAAGAGGATTTTGTTATTGCTGTTTTGTCTTGAGAAATTATTTGTAGACGCTTCAGAGTACCATGTAATCTCCCTCACTTTCCCATCCCTCAGATTGGGCACCTGTGAAGTTCAGTGATAGCTGTGGATGGGTATCAGAGTTTGATTTCCTTCGAATGCAGATCCTGAGACACAGATCCTCATGCAAGCTGCTTAGCTGGGAGGTGGGAAATGAAGAAGTGAAAAAATGCCAAAACAGGGCATGGGGTGATGTTACCACTGTGGACAACTGGGGTTCCGTCCTGTGGGGAACTGTGGGAGACACTGCAGGCATGCCTCAGCTACCCACCGAAGAATGAGGGCTAATTCCCTCAGTCAATGGCTGAGGACTTCTTCTGTGGGCGTTTTCCCCTGGCACTTCCTGTTTGCTTGAAAGGTTCTCAGTAGGCAGCTTCAGTCAGGGGCGTGCTGAGGGGAGGCAGAGGACACTGACAGCATCGCCCACAGTGGGGAAAGCCATCGTGTCCATTGTGTGGGGAGCATGTGAAAGCAGCCCCCTTCCCTGCAACTTGTCCAGTGGAGGGACGATAGGGAAGTGGCATCCCTCTTTCAGGGTTTCTGGGAGCCATGGACACCACCTGGAATGGTAGGGTGGGTGCGTGTGACTACCTCAGGGGACCATTCCAGGGATGCACATGGACAGTTCACCTAGGGTGGGAGGGAGGAGAGGACAGAGGGGAGATATGGCGTTCGGTCTGGGGGAAGCATGCCACCCACTCAAAGGTGCAGGGTCTTCAGACATCCCATCTGACACAAGCAGTTTCAGACGCTCTGAGGTGGCAGGAAAAACCCACGTGAACATCAGCAGCTGTGCACAAGAGCAACCAGAAACTGAGAACACAGCCAGACAGGGAAATGGCCCCCTGGTGCCTTGCTGTGGTCGTGAACCCTGTGAGCTGGTGAACAGCCTGGAGTGAGGTGGAGGAAGCTGGGTGGGAGCTGTGTTGAACAGATGCTGAGCAGGACTCAAAAGCCACCTACTGGGCTTTCTGTCCTACAGAGGGACCAATGGGTGACTTTAATAGTTCTCAGTTAAGAAAAAAACAACCACTCATAACAGAAAATGTTTCATTTCTGCAAATGTTAATTTGTATGTGTGCTCTGGTCACGCAAGCCCTGGCCCAGGTGGGGCTGGTGTCCTGAAAAGAGAAGGAACCCTAGGGGGTGCTGCCAGTTGGAGGGGGGAGTTTCCCCTTTAAAAAAGTCCTTTGGCTACTTCCCACACTGATAAGATTAGGTCCTGAAACCTCATGATCCAGGTCTTCGTTTGATTTCATGCAAGAGCTGACTCTCTGTATTGACTACCTACTGCTACACAATAAATCACCACAAAAGTCAGTAGCTTAAAACAATAACAAACCCTGGTTGTCTCAAACAGTTACTGTAGGTGAAGGATTTGGGAGTGGCTTAGCTGAATGGTTCCAGCTCAGGGTCTGTCACAGAACTGTAATCAGATGGCAGCAGGGGCTGCAGTTATCTGAAGGCTTGACTGGGCCTGGAGTATTAACTTCTAAAATGATTCATATGCATGGTTGTTATAGGGAGGCCTCAGGTCTGCCTCACAACATGGATCTCTCCATAGGACTGCTTGAGTGTTCTCGCAACATGGTGGCTAACTTCGCCCAGAGAACAAGGTGGAAGTTGTCAAGTCTTTTATAACCTAGCCTTGAAGACACATATTGGCATTGCTACTTCATTTCATTAGAAGTGAGTCATGAATCTACCCATGTTGAAGGGCAGGGAAATTAGTTTTTGATGAAATATAGGTCAAAAAATTTGTGAACTTATTTAAAAATCAACATACCCTGAGATGAGATGTTAGGTGCAGGTGGTTTATTTGGGAGGAAATAAGGAAGTGTCAGGTGAGAAGGGGAAGTGGGACAAGGGAGGGAAGAAGACTAATTAAAGGTACAATAATGAATAGACTACCCATGTGGGCAATTGGAGCCTACTCCTGCGAGCCCTTGGGAAACTATGCGGAATGCACCTTATAATCTGAGTGTGGAAGAGAGGAAGGTTTCCTACCAACATTCATCTGCACTGGTTCAAGTAAAATCCCTGCATCCCCCACTTCAGTGAGAAAGCTCCCATGAAGCCCAAGCCTTCAGCAGAGAAAAGACAAGATGGACAGACACTTAAAGTAGGGCACTGCCAGGATGCTGGAAACAGTCCTCTGCAGCTGCAGGTGCCCTCAGGTGGAACAGAGAAGGAAGCATCAATAGCATCTACTGTCACCTACTAGACTGTTAATTACAGAATTAATAAGAGCAACTAGAAAATCTGATTTTTTAACTAAAATATTTAGTAGATGAACTGAAGGAAAGGAGGGCCAACATTGAGATTAGAAGAAAGAACTAGACACTTAAACAGGAAAATAATCAAATTAGATCTTGATTTTTAATCTGCAACACAGAAAGCTGACAGTGGGGAAAAAAATAAAGAAAAAAACCAATAACCCAGGAATGTTGTACTTGACCCAGATATTACTGACATGTCAGGGTAAAAGAAAGACACTGTGGATATGACAGGTGTCTGAATGTACTGTACTTTAGAAAAACTCTCAAGAAAGGACTGTGTCCAAAAACCAACGACTCAGAACAGACACTTCAGTGTGAGAAAGGGGAGGAAAAGAGGGAACAGTGATGAGCGACGAGCCTTTCAAAATGCACATCTTACAGAATAACACACCATGTAATTGTGTAGTAGACAGATTCAGTAAGGACTTAGAAACAGAAGAGACATATGGCCAGAGAAATTCAAACCAACAACTGGAAGAAGAGTATTAAACTCTTTTTGCAAATGTCAGGTGGACAGATCAGGGCTCATCTGTAAAAAATTTCTAAATGCCTCATCTAGCAAGAAGGGGAAGTGAAAGTATTCTTTCTATTTGTCTCAACTGATTGAATGGAGAGGGTGAGAGGAAAGGTGCCTGTCGTGTGTTCAAAATAGAATTATATTTAATTATGTAGTTTGGGGAAATGGATAGAAAAAGAGGAAAAATAAGGAAATTTCACATTTCATCATGTTAACAAAATGTAAATATAAAATAGATATAACAAAGTAAATCAAGTGTAAGTAAAATGAAGAAGGAATAAATTCAAGACTATCAGTTAATACATGTTCAAATAGAAGTGATTATCCCAAAAAAGACGGAAATGTCAAACAAAATGGAAATATTTAGCTAGGTGCTATGCTGTAATATATATTGATATATATTGACATATAATGATGAAGAATGACTGACAACAAAGAGACGGACAAAGAGCCACCAAGTAATACAAATACAGTTCTTCTACATCCTATCAATAAAGTAAGTGTGATAATTTTGACATTAAAAAATACACGATTTAAAATTAAAAGCGCTAAATAGAATATGGAAGCACATCATGATAAAAGTCAGTTTAGAAAGAATATGTAAGAGCTATAAACATGTAAGCATCAAATAACACAGATGCTAGATATATGAAAGCAAAAAATATTAGAAACGAGAATTCCATTGCAATTATTGTTAGATTAAATATAATTTTTATATTGACAGGTATAATACATGTAAAACAAAAATGAGTACATAATATAATCAACATACTAAAATCCTTTGAATTGAGAATATGTATCTTTTGTATCTCCATGACTCATTTGTAAAAGCTTATGTAATTAGATATATTTTCTAATCATAATTCAACACAATCAGGAATAAATAATTAACCAAAAACCTTGATACTTGAAAATTAAAGAACTAATTTCTTGATATCCCAGGGAATTACAATAGCAATTAGAAACTCTCTAGAGGGGTGCCCTGGTGGACCAGCCATTGGCTCCATCATCTCCGAAGGAGTGCAGGTCACATATTACTGGGTTTGAGTCCCAGGTCCGGGGCGGGAAACAACCAGTGTGAACAACTAAATAAAAATCAAATAAAATGTTTCTTCCTCCTCTCTTTTCCTGCCTGCCTGCCTGTTCACCTTCTTTCCTGTCTGTACCTTTCCTTTGAAAAAAAAAAGAAAAGGAAAAAGGTACCTGGAAAGTAATAAAGAGAGAAATGTATATAAAAATGCAGCAGAAGCAAAACAAAAAAAGTTTTCAGAGGAAAATATAGACCATATAGGCATAAAATTTCATTATTAAATAGAAGGATAAAAGAACATACTGATTCACTTTAGAAATTAGAAAAAGAGTAATGAATGAAAGCAAAAGAAAATAGGGAGAAGAAATTAATGAAGAAAAGTTTGTTAATGAAGAAAGAAGAGACAGAAAAGAGTAAAACAAAAATGATCAGTGGTGAACTTAATACATACAGATATGAATTTACTATGATTCATACCTTAAACTATGTAATGTTATGATTCAATGTTCCTTCAATAAATTTTATTTTATTTTATTTTTTAAAGGAAAGGTGCAGGCAGGAATGCAGGCAGGCAGGCAGGCAGGGAGAGAAGAGGAAGAAGCACTTTATTTTATTTAGTCGTTCACGTTGGCTGTGTCCCCGCCCAACCCCGAGATGTACGAGGGACAGCTCCCAGGTATACTAGACCACTATGATGCACCCTAATTTTAAAATATATCAAATACTTACCCAACTCTATGTACATTTGAAAATTTAGAAAATCATATAATTTTATAGCAAAACTGATCCCCAAGGTGGAATAGGCAAATTGATACAATAAAAGAGAGTAGTAATTAAAAGCAATAGAATCAGATGCATTCACCACCAAGATCCATTGACTTCTAAAGAAGAAATAATTGCAATGTTAATTTCAATTATTTTAGTCTAGAGGGCAGTTTAAAACTTCCTAAAGTATCTTCTGAAGCAACAGTAATTTGAACATTAAAATATGATACAGCAGCACAAAACCAGAAAACTAAAATCACTGCCCTTATTAATATGGTTGTAAAATCCTTAATGACTGTTAGCAAATTGAACCCAGCTATGTACCTAAAATGTGATACTTGACCATGTATGCTGTATTTCAGAAACATGAATGTGGTTTAAAATCAGAAACCCTAGCAACATGATTTATTACAATAAATTAAAGGACAAGACCATACAATATCAGTAAATGCTGAAAACTATTTGATCAAATCATCAACCACTCTTGGCACGGGCCGGTGCCACAGGCCATAAGTCATGCAATTTTGTAGGTATAGTTCATATAAAACCCAAGGTCCTGGGTTCAAGACCTGGAGCTGGGAGGAGCGACCTAGATGGACAATTAAGTAAATAAATAAATGTTTCTTCCTCTGCCTCTTTCTGCCTAACTGCCTATTCGCCTTCATTCTACCTTTCCTTTAAAAAAATTCTTAAGCCACTCTTAATTACAATGCTATATAAATAAGTTGGAAGTAATTAAATATATAATAAAGCCTGTTTACAAAGATGCAATACAAATACTTTAAACAGGTGATCAACCTAAATCAGTAACTACACAAAGACACCCAACATCATTGTTATTCTTCAGCATTGTCTGGGAACTCTAGTAATTTACATATGATCAGAAAAAAGCAAAAACTCTCGTATTTTTGCCAAAACATGATTACTTGAACTGAAAATCTGACTAATAAAGAGGATTAATAAAATAATTTAAAGAACTAGATAGTGTAAGACAAATATACAAATTTTTCTATCTGATATGTACAGTGCATGTAAAGAAACAGATGTTGGATAAAATACTCCATGTGCAATAAAAGACTATTAAGTTATCATGTATAAATCTAATGAGAGGCCTAAGAGTTCTATTCAGCAAGCTCTAAAATCTATTTGGAAGCCTTAAAAATATGATTCTGAATGAATGAAAGGATATATCTCATACTTTATTGGGAACTCAGTTATAAATATAATTCAATTCTAGTTAGAATTTTAAGTGCTTCTTGGGGGTTGGATAAACTGTGATTTACAATGTTAGTAAAAAACAAATGTCTGAAGCCCTTCCAGAATTCTCTGGATCCCTCTCCAGTCACAGTCTTCCATTCAAATCAAACATGGCAAAAATCCCAGTCTCCCAGAGATTAAGGAGAGCATATTGAGTCTCCTTTTGCTGTCTCCCAGAAGTTTGCTGGAAAGGTTGGTAATGACTGTAAACTCTCCAAGAACTGGTTCCTAAGCTTCATGACCACAGCTCTGGCCCCTTCACAGAGATCCAGAGGACCCAGTGTCCTTGACCACAGGATATAGAAATATGATTTCAGCAGGCAACTAGATTTCTATAAATTTCTTAATTTTGTTGGTGGCATGACTATGGCTTGCCATGATTCCTTTAGCATGACTACCCAGTCCCAGAAGCAAATCCGAAGAGCTCTTGGGCCTGCCTCGAAATCCACCTCCTTTCCTTTCAGTTTCCCAGTCATCATCTCGTCACGGCCCACACATACCTAGAGCACACCAGCCACCCCCATGCAGGCCACTCCTGCTAGTAGTAATAAAGCGGCATTGTTTTGGCGTGCCCCGGTGGAGTAGTGGTTAGGTCTGCTGCTTCTGGTTGGGCATAATCTACATACATCCCCTGGTTTTTGTCCCGGGCAGGAGGGAACAACCAAGATGAGCATCTGAATGCATTAAAATGCTTCTTCCTCCTCTTTCTTCCTGCCTGTCCACCTACTCACCTTCATTCCTGCCTGCAACTTTCTTTAAAATTTGTTTTAATATAACAAAATAATGCTTGAAAATAACCAATAAATATAAGATAGTATGCATGGATTTGCCTTGTCATTGTAATAGGGATAGAAATAGATTAGTAGAGTAACCAATCATAAAAATCAATTCCAGGCACACCTTAGTGGTTTAGCGGTCAAGTCTGCCGCTTCCAGCCAGCAGAGTCCACACACATCCCCAGCACCCGGGTTTGTATCCTAGGTCTGGGGGGAACAACTAGATGAACAAATAAGTAAATAAAATGCTTCTTCCTCCTCTCTCTGCCTGACTACCTACTCACTTTCATTCCTACCTGCACCTTTCCTTTAATAAAATAACGCCAGGTACGTTAAACATTTCAATATAAAAAATTAAATAATAAAGATCACGAGTGAAATCTTGAACTACATATACAAACTAGAGGTGGGGAAATTATCTTAACCAAAACAGGAAACAGACTCAGCAGATGCTGATATAGCTAACTATACAAACATTAATAAGAGCTCTAGCTTACGGATATTAAAACTTCATATGTATTGCAAACATTTTCCCACAAAGTATTTATCTACTTGTTTCTTATATTTCATGCCAGGAAATAGCAGGCCAATAAATCTGTGGAAAAAATTTTGCATTCAGATGAAGAGTAAAACATCCACAATACAGAAAGAACTCTTAGAAAATAAAAGATACACAACCTTAAAGACAGAATACCAAAGACTAACAACAGATAATACAACAGATTGAGATGACTGAGAAATTTTTTAAAAGCTGCTCAAACATATTAATGATCAGGAAAATAAGCTGAAGCACCATGACTCTCATATCACAGTTATTAGATTGACAAAAATAGATGACATCATTGCCGGAGAGGTGCAGGGGTGACAAAGGTGGGTAGGATATTCTCAGACTTGGATAGTGGAAATAGACTTATAAAAGTTGTTTTCAAAAGCAATCTGGTAACATCCCTTAACATTTAAAATACATGTACTCCAACTGCATGGATGAAACTGGACTTTCAGTAGTGAATTTAATGTCTATACAGGTGCTAATTTATAATGATGCACATCTGAAATTTAGATAATGCTATAATGCAATACTACTTCAATAAAATTTTAAAAATAAAATAACATTATCTTTAGCTCTGCAATCCATTCCTGAGGATATATGCCATTGCTTGTTAAAATGTATGTATAAAAATCTTGATTGTAGTTATATGTATGATGGCTAAAAACTGGAAACTCAAATAACCCTCAAGTTTGAATAAATAACGTGAATCCAAAGTGTAGAATAGTATGAAACCATTAGGAGACAATGAATTCAAGTAATAGAGATAATTTGTGGAAAAGTTTAAGATGATCTATTTTCCTATAGAGCAGAAATGGCAAAGCTTGAGCAAATAAATACCTATGGTATCGCTGCAAACATGTGTGGACAGGTAGACAGATGGTCATCAGAATGTGGAGAAACATCTGAATGATACAAAGCAGGTCACTACCATGAATTCCAGCTGCAATCCAGAGGAAAGGGCAGGGGGACAGGGGAGTGGAGGAGAGAAGCAAATGGAAAAGGCGGGGAAAGTTGCACTAGAAAGAAAGTGGCGTGTATAAGATCTTGTTCATGTTAAATTGTATTTCAGTGCATAAAATCCCAGGAAAAGAAAAGATAATCTCTACCTTCCCATTTGTAGGAATGCCCATGCTGCACCGCACAGTGAAAGATGCAAGTGGAGTATAGAACGATACTATTCTATTTCTGTAAAGACAAACAGGCAAGTACTACCCGCGTATATGTGTGTCTATGATCCTAAGTTTGCTGGACATGGACACTGGGAATGGACATACTGGGTGGGTCACAATGGTTATCACAGGGCGGTTACATTCTGTGTGGGGGTAATTTTCACTTTGTATTGATTGCATCCTCTCATTTGCCATAGTAGCACCTACTGTGAAAGTTTCACTCCAGCAACAGAGTAACAAGGGGTTTCTTTGTTTCTCCTTCTTAGTTTCTTTCTGAACAAGTGGCTTTGGATGCAGTGCAGCACCCCTCCCCCTCCCCATGGGGTCCTAGCCACTCCCATACTCGCAGAGGGCGTTGTGACTACCTCCCACACAAGTCCCAAGTGGTGGCCAAATCAGGGCGTCTGTCTGAGGGTCTGTGAGTGTCTTTGAAAATTTTAGGTCACTTAAAGTGTTGTCTAGTCTAGAGAACCCAGAGACACTAGGGACAGAGCCACAAATCTATAGATTGAAACAGACTCCAAGTCTCAGCTCTGGCCTGACTAGTTCTTCCAGGTAAAGCACCTGCTCTGTGATCGTGGTTCTGTAAAAATATCTGTGTGTGTCTACAGGGCCCGAAGAGGAATCGAAGAGGAATGGGACCTAATTTGTTGAGATTACATCTTAAATCTCCACAATTCTTTCTGTAACTCTCCATTTTATTGAGAAGAGAACCAGAGATTAAGTAACATGCTCCAACCTATACAGCTGACCAGTCATTAGGTTGAAGCTCATGAGTTGTTAGTCTAATATCATATTGCTTCTGAGCTACAAAATCTCAAACAGGACATAAACCCAAGTAATGATGGTCAGAGTTTGAGTGCTCTGTCATCAGTGCGGGCTCCTTTTATATTTAGCTGTCCTGCCACATGGTGTCCCTGTCTAAATGAGCTCCATCAGCTGTCCATCACCTCTGCTCTCCACTGGAGGAGAGGTGAGGGGAAGGGGAAATGCAAAGGATGTGTGTCCAGTAAGAACACAACCCAGAAGTTGCACCTTCAGCCTGTTTTCAGCTCACTAACCAGAGCACCTAACTCCAAGAAAGCTGGGACGTGTCCTCTGTTTCCTCCTGAAACCACGATCAGGGAAGAATGGGAGGCGAGATGCCAGGGGACACGTGGTGGTATCTGTCGCAGTGGGAAGAGGACTTTCTGAGACCTGAGCGTGGCTCCACCTACCTGAAAATTTCATCATCTGATCACTAAACCACTGCTTGAGGTGAAATCATTTTTTATTTTTCCAAAAGTCTTCCGCTGGACAAGAAGCTCATTCCTACCAGGATCTGAGGATCATGCTTTCTACTTCAAATTCATTCCCATAATTTTCCTGAGATCACAATGGATTACTTCCTGCCCCAAAGGTATAACAAAACAAATTGTATGTGTGTATATATTATGTATGTATATAAATGTGTATGTTTTCATATTTCTCTGTACAGACATGTATGTCCAGAGCCAACATCAGCCTAATTCAGGCAAGGGATGTACTGTGTGTGTGTGTGTGTGTGTGTGTGTGTGTGTGTGTGTGTGTGTGTGTGTGTGTGTTGGGGGTAAGGGTCATAACCATAGATTTCTGGACATAACTAAGAGGCTGATGCCTAAAACCCACCATCTGAGAATCATTCCTTCATCTTGAATCTGTGATTCGAAACCCCACTGTGGTTCCCTGTCCCACCCCAATCCCCTCCCCAAAAGATGGACCATTCTGGAAGATTTTACCCACCAAGTCATGTTACTTTTAGAAAAAAAAACCTTTCCTATAGAGGACAAAAGATGGCAAATTTGATAACTTTAGCACCTGGATATATTTACTGAGCTATATTTGGCTACAACTGTTTTTAATGTCAAGTATAATTTGAGGAAGAGAATGGCTTATATTAGTATCAGGAGTATAGGGACTTTCCTGTTTCTTAAAGTGTGATGGTGATGAATATTTATAACACAATTTGCAGCTTCTTTGAAACACATGAGTAATTTGTATTTAGATTATCTAGAAAATACATAAAAAGACCAAAAAAAGGAAAAAAATATAATCTACAGCCTCACTTCCCAAAGATAATAACCAAAGGTTTTGGGTACATTTTTATTACTCTTTTTTCTTCTTAATTGAGGTAATTTTGGTTTACAAAACAATGTAAATTTAGATTACAGTTTCACTCCATCAAATATGTAACACACCATGCCCACCACCAAATTCCTAATAGTCTTCCACCACCAGTATCCATTGAACCCCACTACCCTTTGCTCCTAGCCCCCACTCGCTTTCCTTAAGCAAAGTCCCCAAGATATATTTGCATTGTAACTTAAGAGGATATTGCATCTATGGAAAGATCTGATTGTGGAAGATTGTTTTAATTTGAAGGACAATTGCCAAAATTAAAAAATGCTGCCCCTTAAGAAGCTACTGGGTCTTGGGCAGAGGAGTCCATCCCTAAGAACTGAGTGTCAGTGTTTGTCAACATCACGAAGGAGAGATCATGTGCCTCCTGGTGGCAGGACACACAGCCATGAATAAAGTGGGGTTTCCCAGCCCAGATTTAAGCAGGCAGGGGAACAAGTTTAAGGGGATGCATTCAGCACATTCGGCAGGTAAGTGCAGGACAAATGAATTGTTCAGTAGATAAACTGCAAGGAAGAGAAAGAGAAGTGTGGGCAGGGGAAGACTCACTGACCAATGCCAACAGTCAAGCATGGCATCATATTGACCTATTGCAAACATGCCTGAGATCACTGAAATGTGAACACTGACTAAATATTTCAGCATGTTTTATCAATTATTTTAAGGTATGAATGACAGTTGTCTTTACATACAATTTTAACTTTCATTTGGCATTCTAAATTTCATATTTCATGTATTTTCCCCCCAGCTCCAGGTCTCAAGCCCAGGTTCCTGTACTTTACAGGCTTTATTTAGCCACCCGACTAGATTTGATTTTAAAAAACAGCTATCGTTTAGTGTTAACTACTGAAACACATAGATGAAGTGAAAAGGTGGGGTTTGCTTCAAAACAAGGGGGAAGAAATACGGTGTGTAGAGAAACAACACTGGCCAGGACTCCACACCTGTTATGCTAGGTGGTAGCTTATGGGTTTCTTATGCTATTCTCTCAACTTTGAGCATGTTTGAAAATGGTCAAATAGCTTAAAATTTGCACTAGAAAATTTGGGTATTCTATAAAAGTCCATGAGTGATTTTGGATTGTTGTCAGGAAATTCCCCCAGAGCACAGAAGAAATGGGAAAAAAAATATGAATGAAACTACAAATATATGTCAGCACACACTGGCCTCTACCAAATCCCCAAGTGTTCTTCACCATTGTCCAGTGGGGTCTGCCACCATTTCTCCCCCTCTCCCCACTGGTCCAGTCCCATTCCCTATTGACAAACTCAGTTTTGTTGCAAGTATCCAAGGGTTGGTCTTGTTAAATCTGTTCCTTTGTGTTGTCTATTCAGTTCCACCTATGAGTGAGGTCATCTGGAATCTTTCTTCTTTTGACTTATTTCATTTAGCATAATCCTCCTCTAGTTCCCTCCATGCTGATTCAAATGATAGGATTCCATCTCTTCTAAGGGCTGTGTAGTATTCCATTGTATATATATATGTATGCATATAATAGATACATATATATGCAAACACACACACACACACACACACACACATATATATGTATATCACATTTCTTTATCCATTCATCTGTTGGGCAATTAGGTAATGTCCAGTTGTTAGATATTATGAATAGGGCTACAATAAACATGGGGGTGCATAAATCTCTGTGAATGAGTGTTTTGTATCTTTTGGATAAATCCCAAGAAGTGGGATGGCAGGATCATAGGGAACTTGAATCTTCAACTTTCTGAGGAATCTCCAAACTGTTCTCCACAGGGGTTGCACAATTTGAATTCCCATCAACAGTGTAAAATTGTGTCCTTTTCTCCACATCCTGGCCAACATTTGTTGTTTCCAGACTTTTCAGTAGCAGCCATTCTCTCAGGTGTAAGATGATATCTCATTGTTGTTTTAATTCACATTTCCCTGACAGCCAGGATGTAGGAATAGCTTTTCATGTGCCTGTTGGCCATTTGTATAATATCCTCTTTGGAAAAATGTTTCTCCAATTCCTCCTCTCATTTTTTCATTGAATTGCCTATTTTTATGCTGTTGAGTTTTATGTGTTCATTGTATATTTTAGATATTAAGCCATTATCAGAAATATGAAATGCAAATATCTTCTCTCAGTTAGTAGGTTGCCTTTTGGTTTTAGTGGTTTTCTTTTGCTGTGAAGCTTTTTAGTTGGATGTAGTCCCAGTTATTTATTTTTGATTTTGTTTCCTATGATGATGGAGTTGAGTCCCCAAAGTCCTCTCTAAGGCTGATATCATGGAATGTCATTCCTAAACATAGGAACATCTTCCAAGAATTTTATAGTTTCTGGTCTTATGTCCAAGTCTCTAGTACATTTTGAATTAATTTTTGTGAATGGTGTTAGAGAGTGATTTAGCTTCATTCTTTTGCATGTGACTGTCCAGTTATCTCAACACCATTTATTGAAAGGGATTTCCTTTCTTCATAGTATGTTTTTGGCTCCTTTGTCATAGGTTAACAGTGGGTCAGTTTCTGCTGATTCAGTTCTATTCCACTGCACCTCTGTTATTATTCCAGTACCATACTGTTTTGATCACTATTGCTTTGCAGTATAGCTTAATGTCTGGGAGTGTAATCCCTCCAAATTCATTCTTTTTTCCTAAAATTGCTTTGGCTATTAGAGTTTTTTTTTCCATACAAGTTTAAAGATTTTTTGTTCTATTTCCTGGAAATAAGCCCGAGGGATTTTAACGGGGATTGCATTAAATCTGCATATTACTTTAAGTAAGATGACCATTTTAACAGTGTTGATTCTTCCCAACCATGAGCAGGGGATGTCTTGCCATCTCTTTGTATCCTCCTCTATTTCTTTTAAGAAGGACTTGTAGCTTTCATTGTACAGGTCTTTCACTTCCTTTGTTAAGCATATTCCAAGGTATTTGATTCTTTTTACTTCTATTCTAAATGGTGTGATTTTCTTGATTTCATTTCTTCTAGCATGTTGTTTGCATATAAGTTTGTGATGAATTTTTGTGCATTGATTTTGGAGCCTGCCGCTTTACTGTATTCATTGACTAGTTCTAGCAATTTTTGGACAGTTTTTAGGGTTTTCAATATATATGTTGCCATCTGCAAATAATGAGTTTTACATTCTCATTTCCAATTTGATTCCTTTAATTTCTTTTTCTTGCCTAAGTGTGCTGGCTAATACCTCCAGTACAATGTTAAATAGCAGTGGTGAGAATGGATAGCCTTGCTTTCTTCCTGACCTTAGCGGAAATGCTTTCAGTTTTTCACCATTAACTGTGAGGTTGACTGTGGGTTTGTCATATATGGCCTTTATTATGTTAAGTTATACAACTTCTATCCCTATTTTATGCAGGGTTTTTTAAAATTATAAAATGGGTGTTGAATCTGTTCAAATGCTTTTTCTGCATCTATTGATACGATCATATGATTTTCTTATTCTTGTTGATATGCTGTAATATAGATTTACATATGTTAAACCATCCTTGAATCACTTAGTCATGATGGATGATTGGACTGTTTGCTAATATTTTGTTGCATCTATATTCATTAGACATATTGGTCTGTATTTTTCTTTCTTGGTGACATCTCCACCAGCTTTTGGTGTCAGTGTGTTGTTAGCCTCATAAAAAGAATTTGGGAGTGTTACCTGTTCTTCAATATTTTGGAAGAGTTTGAGAACAGGTATTAACTCTTCCCTGAAGGTCTGGTAAAACTCATTAGAAAAACCATCTAGTCCTGGGAGTTTATTTCTTGGGAGACCTTTCATTACATCCTCAGTTTCTTTGCTTGTGGTTGTTCTGTTCAGGTTTTCCAACTCTTCCTGGTTCAGTCTTGGTAGACTGTGTTTTTCTAGAAATATGTTCATGTCCTCAAGGTTATCTACTTTGTTGGCATAGAGGTGTTCACAGTAGTCTCTTAGGACATTTTGTATTTCTCTGTTATCTGTTGTAACTTCTCCCCTTTCACTTCTGATTCTAGTTATGAAAGTTTTCTCTCTCTTTTTCTTTGTGAGTCTAGTCAATGGTTTGTCAACTTTATTTTTTCAAAGAACCAACTTTCAGTTTCATTGATCTTCTAGATTGTCTTTTTGTTTTCTATTGATTTCTGCTCAGATTTTTATTATTTCCTTTCTTCTACTTACTTTTTCTTTAATTGTTCTTCTTTTTCTAATTGTTTTAAATGTAGGATTAGATTGCTTATGTATGATTTTTCTTGTGTCTGGAGGTAGGCCTGGATTGCAATGAACTTTCCTCTTACTACTGCTTTTGTTGCATGCCGTAAACTCTGGTAGCTCGTGTCTTCATTCTCAGTTGTCTCTAAGTATTTTTTAAGTTCCTCCTTTATCTGAGTCATTCTGAAGTACATTGCTTAGTCTCCAAAAATTTGGGGCCTTCCGGCTTTCTTTTGGGAGTTGATTTCTAGTTTTAAGTCATTATGGTCAGAGAAGATGCTTGGTATGATATCCTTGTAAATTTATTGAGATGTTTTGTGTCCCAACATATGATCTATCCTTGAGAATTTTCCATGCACATGCGAGAAGTGAAATCTGTAGTCATTGGATGAAGTGTTGCTATGTCTGTTAAACCTGACTGTTTCAAGTGGTCATTTAAAACTGCTGTTTCCCTATTTTCTGCCTGGCTGATGTGTCCATTTTTTTAAGTGAGATGTTGAAGTCTCCTACTATGATTATGTTGCTGTCAATGTCTCATGTCAATTCTAATAACACTTGCTTAATATATTTTGATGCTCCTTCATTTGGTGCATATATGTTTATAAGTGTTATATCTTCTTGCTGGATTAACCTCTTAAGCATTATATAATGTCCATCTATGTTTCTTATTATGCTTTTTAGTTGAAAGTCTGTTTTATCAGATTTAAGAAGGGCCGTGCCTGCTTTTTTGCAGTTGCAAATTTGACTATAGAATTGTCTTCTAACCACTAAATTTAAGTTGTTTATCTTTTGAAAGCTGTGTTTCCTGAATGCAGCAGAAGGTTGGGTTATGCTTTCTAATCCATTCGGCCACTCTGTTGTTTGGCTGTTGAGTTCAGTCCACTAACATTTCAGGTTATTATTGGTAAGTAGCTATTTAGTGTCATTTTGTAGTTTGTCGTCTGTGTGTTGTACCAGACAATGTCTTTGTTCTTCTTTCTCTTTTTAGGTGGATTGGGTGTGGTTGTGCTTTGATTGGCTTCACTTTTGTTTTCTTCTTTGCTTTTTCCCTGGAGATGTATTTTGAGGTTACCCTGACGTTAGCATTAAGAATTCTGTGTATTTCCTATTTTTATTTGAAAACAGTATAGTCTTCCACTCATTCTAACCATCCACACTGTTGTTCCCTTTTCCTCCTCCCCACTTTTGAAACTTTGTCTGTTTTTATACTTTATATAGCATCTTTTAGTATTTTTTGCAGAACTGGTTTTGTGGTGACAAATTCCTTTAACTTTTGCTTACTGGAAAGTTTTTTTCTTTTTTTAATCATTCCTTCAGTTCTGAATGGTAATCTTGCAGGCCATAGTATCCTAGGTTGATAATCCTTTTATTTCATGCTTTTGAATATATCATGCCATTCCCTCCTGGCTTGTAGAGTTTCATTGAGAAATTTGCAGACAATCTTATGGGGACTCCTTTTAATGTGACTCATTTTTCTCTGCTTTTAAGATTTTTTTCTTTATCATGTATTTTGGTCATTTTAATGACAATGCAATGCATCTCAGTGTAGGTGTGCTTGGGTTTTTTTATTAGGGACTCTTTGGGCTTCCAGGATCTCAAGGATTTCTTCGTTCCTCAGGCAGAGAAGTTCTCAGCTATTATTTCTTCAAATACAGTTTCTGTCCTTGTTTCTCTTTCTTCTCCTGGGACCCCTATAATGTGAATATTGTTTCTTTTGATGTCATCCCATAGGTCTCAAATTCTGTCTTCATTTCTTTGCATTCTTTTATCTCTTTGATGGTTTGCTTTAGTGCATTCCTGTGCCCTAGCTTCTAGCTCACTGCTTCTATCAGAGGCTTCATCCATCCTATTCTTGAGTCCCTCTATTGAATTCCTTAGGTCAGCTATTGTGTTCTTTACTTCTGACATGTTTTGAGCTGCTTCATTTCTTTTCTTTTTTGTTGTTCTTTTTCTTCAGTTGTTTTCTTGATTTCCATGAATATGTTTATCACTGTTGCCATAAATTCATCCTTAAGCAGTATTCAGATTTCCTTCTGAGTTTTAGATTGGATCCACCATTTCACGTATATTTCTGTGTCTTCACTCTATTTGGCATTTTGTTTCTGTAGATTAAGTTTTCCTGCCACGTTGGCCTTGCGTAGGGTGTTGACTTGCACTAAGTAAGCCTAGATCTTGGTTTGGACCTTAGGATTTCTTGAGTTTTGTGGCATCACCACTGGTTGGATTTGTTGAGGTTCTTACGTGGGCCTTACATGGCTGAATGAAAAGTCAGTTTATTGCGTTGGAGTTTGTGTGGGGATACAGAGCCTCACCCCAGTGTCCCAGCTCCCAACCGCTATTATCACCTTGCTGGTGACATACAATTGACAATCAGGCTGCAGTTTTACCTACACCTACAAGGTGTTGCTAGGGTTAGTCTTGATGGATTTGCCCTCTGGAAGACACTTCTTCCTTGAAGCCTGAGGGAAGGATTTCTGGTGGGTGAGTCCTTCGGCTCTGGGATAATATGGTGGCAGAGAGGTGGGGTGGGGTGGGCTTTGGGCAATTTCCCTTGCTGCCTTCCGGTTATGGTGCCGCCCAGTGTAATTTTCTCATCAGGCCTTCTGTTCAGACAACCGGGGCACTGGTGCCTCTTCCACCCTACACCTAGACCCTCTCCCCTAGCTCCATGTCTGGGTTCCATTGGGCAGGCTCTCCATTGCCTTTGTGATTCCTGGGAGAACCACTTCTTCCCTCAGTTCCACCCTCTCCACCATGGCCAGAATCCCAGTTCTGAGTCTTGCGTGGAACTCTGAACCTGGAGTTTTTTTTGCCTAACTTTTGTGTCTCTATAACTTCAGTATCTGCTTTTCCTCGGTGTTTGTTTCTGGAAAATAGGTGAATTTCTAGTTACTCTGTGGGGAAGACATGAATCTCACTCCTACCAAGTCCCCATTTTGGCCGGAAGTCCCTCAAGTTTAATTCTTATTGACTCCTAGTAAGTGTATAGATAGGAAACATTCTTTTAGTGTATACCTAATTGGGTGTTTATTCTTATTTAAATGTACAGAAAAAAAACTTCACTTAAACTACCAATTATAATACAATCTACTGATCTTCAGCTATGAGTCCAAGTGCTTTTTAATGTAGTTTTTTATTGATGTAGCAGTGCATTAAAAGCTTAAGGTGGTCATCATTATAAATTAAAATCTGTCCATACTAGATTGAATCCACTAACAGTTCCTTTTTATCTTTCTCCTTATAACTGATCCCTTTTACCCAATTATCCTACTTGCTCTCCCCTTCCCATCTCTTAACCACTGACTTTGTCTTAAAGACAAAGTCTATTTTCGTGTGTTTTGGCTCATTTGGTTTCTCTATATGCCACAGCCTGAAATTACATTTCTTTCTTTCTCCTGGCTTATCTCACTAAGCATCATTCTCTCTAGGTCCATCCATATTATTGCAAATCCAGGACATTTTAACAGCTGAGTACTATTCCATTGTGTACACATTTTCCTTAGCCATTCATCTGCTGATGTTGAAAATTTTTTGACATTTTCTTTAATGTTTAGAACAAGAATAGTTTTAAGAAACATTCCCAAATGCTTTCAAAGAACGTGTATTGGTTGTCAAATTGCTGGATGCAATATTCTAAGCATGCTTCTTCTAAACCTTGCTTAGTTTTTGCCTGGTTGACTTATCAAAAGAGAAGAGTTGGAATCTGTCACAGACCAGGGACATACTACTGTTCCTTTATACTGCATGAATTTTGAAGCTGTCTGGTTAGGTGCCTGTGTTTAAAATGGACTCCTCTTTGTAAACTGAAACTTTCAATCAATGTTGATCAACTGCCGCATCCCGAACAATGCTTTTTGTCTTACGATTTTGTCTGAAAATAATGTAACAGACGGTTAGTATTTGTCCCCTATGACTTTCCCTATCTTTTACTTTCCATTTGGCGTTTCCATAAGTAAGCCAGTTTTTCACAGTGTTTCTAAACTATCTGTGGAGAAGGATCAAGACTTTTGTAAAACATTTTAAATGAAATCCTGAAAGACATGCAAAATATAAGCTATTTTAGTATTTGACTCAACAAGCATAAAATGACTGTCAAAAGTGCTTGGATTTGTAAAGTTTCTGAAAATGCCATCAGTTTCTGAACATATTTTCTTGCAGCTTCAACACTGTCCCACTTATGAACACCAGTGTTGTAAAAAGCATGTAACAGGATTTTGTCCTGCTACCTGGTCAATCTTTGAAGTGGCCAGTTTCGTCCATGTAGTTATTAGTACAAGTGATCTGTTCCTGGCTGTCAACACTGTTAAGTCTCTTCTCTTCCCCGTGTTGATATGACCTTGAATTAAGAGGTTTTCATTTTCTCCCCTGGTCCTTGTAGCTTCTTTGTGACAGGTACTAGACTTCCCTAAAATTCACGTTGAAAAACAAAAGTTTTCAAACATGAGCCTTTGGGTGGGCTAGTTATTTTCCTTTGGTTTTTAAAAATGTTAAGTCCACAAATAAGGCCGCTACTACAAAATCTGACGTCCACCCCCAGTGTTCTTCAGGTTTTGCTTCTGGTAAATGATCTCACTCCCGAAGGTGCACTTCTGATTACAGGTTCCTTATAGACCAGCCCAAGGAGGCGGCACATGAACAGCGGCACTGCATCCAGGAGAGCTTTTATTTGTAGGGACGTTTTGAAAATACAGAATAAAAGTGACTCTTAGATTTTATTACCCAGTAGTGAAAGTGAACTGTATCACAGATGTGTACTACAGGGAAGATATCACAACAGTGAGTGAAATGTGACATTACACTGTGATGCCTTTTACACAATGTTCCGAAACAGGCAAAATGCAGATGCGCACACACAGTGCTCGTGGATGGCGTGGGGATGGGTGGGTGTCTGAAACACAGGCGGTGTGCTCTCATCCAAGCCGGGTGTGGAAAACAGGTGCTCTTTAATGCCTCACAGATGTTTCTCGCATGTACATAAGGTCAAGCATTTCTCCTCGTGGTTGTTGTCCCAGAGCGGCCCACAGGTCAGGATACGGGGAAGGGGAGGCAGCCGCTGAATACCTGTGGGGATAGCTGTGTTCACTTACAGCCAGAGGGGAACTAGAGACGGAGATGGGAAACGGGCAGCCCGGTGTGCTCCGAAGCAAGAACTGCACGCGCACACCTTTCACTCAACAGGCCCACTGGGAGGGCCACGCCTCTGGCTGGTTAAACTGTTCTGCTGCGGGTGTTCACGCCCGGCACTGCTGGCCGTCTGAACATGCAGTGGACCTGAGGGGGCTGAGGGCACCCTGGGAACTGAGTTCCTCAGCTGACCGGGTGTTAAAGCTCTCTAGGCTCCAATGACACGGCTTAGTAAGACTCCTAATTTCACCCCGAACTCTAGCACCAGCACACGCTCCAACTCCCTTCCCCGGGTGCCCTCCTAAGAATCTGCCCCTCGTCTTGCGGGCCTTGAAGCTTTCCTCCGAGTCCTCTAGGTACCGGATGACTGTCACCTCTGTGACTGTTGGACTGAAATGCTTTTCAGTGGATTTCACTCCCGAAGGTGCACTTCTGATTACAGGTTCCTTACAGACCAGCCCAAGGAGGAGGCACATGGACAGTGGCACTGCATCCAGGAGAGCTTTTATTTGTACGGAACAGTTTTAAAAATACAGAATAAAATAGCTTTATCTCTACTATTATTCACAACATCTGGTCCAAATATTACATATTTTTAAAATACTTAAACGTTTAATGAAGCCATGTTAGAAAAACAATATGAAAATTCTTTTTTAAAAACTCCATAAAAGAATTACACATCTCAAAAAACAACCCCCACCCCAGATACCCTCGGTATGCAAATCAAAAAACAAACGAACAAAATTCCAGAAAGGTAGATAGCCAAAGTCGGTCACAAAAACTCAAGGAAAATATAGGCAGCCCCACAATTTTAGGTACAGTCAGAAATTTATTCATGTGTGGAACAAAAAGGCAAAAGAATAGAAACGGCTCTAACGGGAGCCGTCGGTGGGACGACAACGGTAACGGGGCGGCCTAGGAAACACGGCGGGTCTAGGAGCTGGGTGTTAGGTAGATGGGTGACGACGAGGCCCAGTCCAGCACAACCGAGAAGGGCAGGAATGTGGGTGCGGCCGCAGAAAGGGATCCCGGCGCTGGCCGACTCCGTGGGTGGACGCTAACGCTGGCCCGCGCGGGCTGCCTCCTAGCACGGCTCCGGGTGTGACTCCGAAGCGGCGGAGGGTGGCGACGTCTTACTCTGTGTCCGAATCATAAGGGATAGAGCACAACAGGTGCAGCATGGGAAGGCCCAGCTGCGGCTCAAGCCCCTGGGAGACGCGGGTCCCGCGCCCGCTCGGCCGCCTGTGCAGCGCACGCCCACTCCTCCCGCAGCCGCTGCCGCCGGGGGCGCGCCCTGGGCGCCCAGCTGCCTTCGGACTCTGCCTCTCCCTGGCGCCAGCCAGGCTATGGAAGCAGGCTGCTGTCACAGCTCCTTGTTTACTTTCTATCTGGCCTGGCCATTCTCGTGGCATCAACATTAGGGAAGAGCACAGGTGCCACCTTCAAGTCTAGTTGCTAATACCAGTACATCAGCGGGGACATGAATTAAAGAAATAACAACTTAGCTCATGGTCATAAAATAAACACATGGGTAAATAAAGTATACACACATACTAGAGATTCATCAATGGAGAAATTCTATCATCACATGACATTGTCATGAAAATTATATCATTCCCTCCCTGGAAAACTAACTATTATCCTGGGTAGAAATGTTATTTTACTATATGGAAATACTGCAATATTCATGCATAAACCAAGTTGTCATCATGAAAGTCAGTATTCTACAGTATAAAGCAAATCCTGTGTGTGAATTTGTTACCATGAAAATGGGACCCATGATGTTTCATTCTAGATGGTCTGGTCAAGCCACGACTCTTGCCCTGATCAATCATAATATACTGAAAGTTAACATTTGAAACCCTTTTAAGAAAGAGTCTAATCAATGAATCTGAAGTTTAATTCCCTAGTGAGAATGAGAGTGAAAACTGCTTACAAAGACTGGAGTCATCTTCCACTATTCTGTGAATTATGTTATATGAGTATGTTATCAAAACCAGTCAGGGTCTCCCTCGCCCTTTCCCTGTGATATGGGGAGTATCTACCACAATCTACTTTCTACATCAGGATCCCCAACATCACATGCGAAGATGGCAGGTTGGTGGTCACTGTTAAAATTGGAGACCAAACATCCTAACCTGTCCCAGGACATTTTTACCCAAAGTATTTTTAAACACCCTTTTGGTCAAACAAAATCATGGCAGGTGTGCAGTCCCAGCAATGCAGGCCAACAACGTAAATGGGAGTGCACAGGTACAGCCCACGCAGGGTCACCCTCCCCTCCAGGTTGTGTGCTTACATCCAAGAAGCATAAGAATACTTTTCTGCTTTCATTCAACTAGCATCTTTGCTAGTGTAAGAGCTCGGCCCACTTCCTAAACTGCCGGTGAGCGCTGCGTATTCAAGATTATCAGTCATCCTGAGAATCCCACCAATCACGCAAAGGGGACTTTCACAGGCTGTGCAGACAGCACCGACTCAATGGGGCCTCTAGTCATGCCACCCTCTTTCTTTCTCACCTCCTGTCCCTTCCCCAAAGCCCCTCTGGACAGATAATCTAAAGTTGACACCAATGGAACACGAAGGGTGGAAACCCTTGTTCCAACTGGGGGAATGGATACAGGGCTTCCCAAAACCTCCCTCAGACCAGCAGACGTGAAACCTCCCAATAAAGCTTTGGCTAAGGAAGGGTTTCAGAATAAAGCGGCTTCTGGACGTCTGACGCAATATCCCAAGTGTTACCCATAGGGAGGAAGGATGCCCGGTCAAAGTTAAGTTGAAGGGAAATTTTTCCTGAATCACAAATGGATCAGAGGCTTTTGCTGGCGGTTTGGTCCTTCTGCTCACTTAGAAGCTAGAATACTGCAAATCTGAGATGTTCAACAATTTCTCTGGTTGTTCAAAGGAGAGAAATTGGAGGTGCTGAGCAAAATACAAACAGAAGGACTGAGAGCAAGCAATTCCGTCAGAGGGCTGTCAGCCTTGAGGGCCTTCTGAGTTAAAGGGATGAACATAGTTAACCAGTGTGCTTCTACAGTAACTATGCGTCGAATTCACTTCAGCGAAACATAACATAGAATTTAAAAGTGATTTAGAATCTAGGTTCTTTTCTTACTCTGCAATAAAGTCTTGGCAAAAGAATGTAGCAGCTCTAAAGTGTTCCTGCTAGAATAAGCCTTGAAACTCTAAACTTTCCAGGAGCCGACGAGGCTGTCGTGACACAGTCACCCTGCCCAAGACATCCCAGGGTCAGCTGGGTAGAAACGCACCCTGGGCGCACAGGATGCGACAACCTGCTGCTGTCTGAGGCGCAACTAGGTCAGCGAACACTTAAGAAGCACAGACCAGCCTCGTGAAGTGAGGTCATGCCTCTCTGCCTCCGGCTTTTTCTTTGGTTGAAAGATTCCAAACCAAATTCAACAGAAGTCACTTTCAACAAAGAATTTAGTGTTATTCATTAGAATTCAGAGGGGCCCTGCTGGCTGCTTTTTCACTGCCTTCTACAATAACTGGGCCAACAGGCAGCATGTGGCCAGGGGATTTCACTCCCCTCTGCAAAATCGAGCCCCGGGGGAAGTGTGGCAAGGCAGACACAGAACATCTCCAGAGCCCTCAAGGCCAGAAATGACCTGCGGCTGAACTGTGGGTGAATATACAAGGTGCTGGCCGTTTGGTTTGGTGACTGTTGGTTACATGTCCCGGCTCCCTTCTTCACACAACAAATTCACCTTTTAACCCATGGTCTGTGGGCTCTGGTAAAGTAGTCAGTTTTGATAAATAGATTAGACATTACAGTATTTACACTTTCATGGTATCAAGCAATACAAAACACAACCACAATAATGGTTACTGGCCTTCAAAAGCCATGAGCTTCCCTGATGGTGTCCACAGCTTTACAAATGCTGGTTCTTCTCTTGATGGGAGGTAGGGGGTGGGGGACAAGTAACAGGGATGCAAGGTAAGAGGGTCACATGGGAAAACACTGATTTCAAAGATCTTCTAGAGTCAATAACATTAAATAGGAATAAAATCTTGAAAGTATAGACACACACAACAATAACTGACATCCACGTGACAGCAGAGCCAAGAGTTCCATAAACATGGCTTAGTGCCCTCGTGTGGCACTCTACACCCAGCACAGCAGCCGGAAAGGGTCAATGCCAGATGGGGTGACTCAACGACAATGAGAAAGGGGCCCTTGTGCAGCGCAGTGGCACTGAGAAGGAGAGGCTGAGAATCAGCGATTGACTTCAAGGTACTTTCCCTTTCCCTCCCCCAGCTCCAGTCCCCCAAGCTGGTTTCTAGTCTAATAATATCCGCACAGACTGAACCATGCAGAGATCTGGGCAGAGGGAAGCCATGTCAGCGTCTTCAGTCAGGGCCTGTTTTCAGGTCAACAACCTTCTCCTAAAGGAGCACCAGGAATAGGGAACCACATTTTACCAGTCAGCTGTGACAATGCAAAGACACTGGTGCCCCTTGATCAAGGAGGTTGGCAGGCACTGACTGGAGTCAAATAAAAAAAAGCAGGTCCAGGTGCTTCTGGAATGGAAAGCCACTGTGTTTGGTGGCACTTTGAAGGAAAGATAGCATGAGGTATGGAAAGGGGAAGAGACTGAAAACAAGGAATCACTGCGGATTTCAAACACTCACTGCTACAGGAGGACATTCAAGTTCAGTGACCAGAGCCAGCAGTGAACGCTCAGGGGCAAGGGGTCAAGGGCTTAAATAAGGAGCTAGATAGGTGAGACACCATATGAGACAGTCACCACCCACAACAGAAAGCTACTTGCGCGTCTCAGCTCTGGGGTGCGGGGTGCAGATGCAGATACACAGACATATATGTTACTGCTTGTTAATCAGAAGGAACTGCAGACTCATGGCCCTCTGCGGCTATGCTGTGGCCTGGGAGTCCTCGTCCCCACTCCGGCTGTTGGCGCTCTTCCTAAGACCTTTCCATGTGTAGCCCACAAAGGTGGGACTGATGGGTAAGTAACTGAAGCATCTGTATTTTTTGATAATGTTCATGCCAAAAGGCAAATCGTAGGATTCCATGCCATCGAGCGACTTACTCCCTTTGCTCACACCCTTCTTCCATTTCCTGATTCCTCTTTCCTCTGGGGTGCCTGTGGAACACACGACAAAACAAATTTAGAAGTTTAAAAATAATTTAGAAGTTCTACCAAGAATGGAGATTCTGCAATGTGCTAGTCCTTAGATAAAATCTGCACTGGAGGAAGACTGACGTCCCAACCAGGAACCCAGAATCTCTAAGGATCCCCCCGAAACTTCTAAAGGACAACTCACATCTTGAACAATGAAGCCTGGGGACTCTACAGCATCACACATCGATGCCTCACCACTGCTCCCTGCAGACACACCCTGCCTCCAACACCAAGGGAGACTTCGAGTGGGGTGCACAGGTGTCACACATTCCCCACCTGTGCTCCTGTGAGGATAAATTTACGGGTAAAACACACCTGGCAATTCTGCAGCCTGACAGTCAGGGAGAAAGATCTGGGCCCACAGAGAGTTGGGCAACTCCTGGACCATCTTCTGCAAGCTTCCCGGCGCAGAGGCGCACTCGCTCTATCAATACACTTCCAGGCCCACCTGGGTGACGAGCTCGAGCCTACGGCATGGGACTTAGGACGTGCATTACTTTCTATCTGAAGTATGCCTGCTTGTGGGCATTTCAGTCATAAACCTGACTTCATTTCCAGCTGACTCCTGTGCCTGCTCAATTAGTGCTGACTCAGGAGAGAAAGAGCATTAGCTTTATAGGGGTCAGTAACTAACACTTTTCACCTACTTATCATGCGATTCCTTTCGCCTGCTGCAGTCATAGTTGGTTTCCGCAGCGATCTCTTCCTCATGGGAGCTTATTAGGGGTGGATTGTTTTAAGAGGGAAAAGAATCTAAATAAAACCTTCAAACCCAATGAGCATCGCCATCCCTTGAGGGCAGGTCCATCTGCCAGTGCCAGCACCTTACATGGTACACAGCAGCCACCAGGAATCAGAGAACACTGCAAGCAGGGCTCATGTCAGACCCTAGTCCATCGCCTGCACTTGGTACAGAATGCGACCAGTTAAGAAACAAGTCACGGGCATTGGAGAGACAGCCATCTCCACACAGCGGGCAGTCAAGGGTCCCCACAGCGCCTGCGTCCACTGTGCTCGCTACCTTTTGGTTTTAGTTGGCTGGGGGGTTGCCTCGGGGAGGACACATTTACAGGACAGGCTCCCCAAGGAGAAGTGCCAGCTGGCTCAGGAGAATGTGAGCTGATGGAAACCATCGGCTGCGGCCACTCATCAGAGTGAGGGCTCCCGTATCTGGGGTTTCGATTTCCCACGGTCAAGTGTGGTCTGAAAATACTAAGAATAATAGGATATTCTAGAGAGATGACATTCACCTAACTTTCATTACACTGTTGTAATTGTTCTATTGTACCATCAGGTATTGTTGTTAATCACTTGCTGTGCCCAATTTATAAACTAAACTTTATCACAGGTGTGTGTGTGCTTAGAGTACATGTGTGCACACACCTACGTACACACATGCGTATGGAAAAAGCATTGGTATCCAGGGCTTGGCACTATCCATGGGTTCAGTGATGCAGTGGCGATTTTGTAACATGGTCCCTTTGGCTAAGGGGGAGACTGCTGCAATTCAACACAGAGAAAAACTAAGTTTAATTAGCAAAAGAATGATGGTAAATGATAGCTTTGAATGGATTCACTCTGCCTGTTTCCCAACTCATTTAGCGACAAAGCAACTGCTACGTAATAAGCATGCTCAGCACAGTCCACGTACCTGGGATGGTGTTATCCAAAATAAAAGCCACACACCCTCCTACGAACATGGCAGTCGTGAGAAGAACATTCAGCACCTGATCGATTCCTGTTATCCCTACAACAGAGCACAGACCAGTGTCACTGCCACAGCCAGCACCAGTGGCTCGAGACTCCCTGGGGTCGCCCATCTCCGTCAGCACGGGAGCATGCCAGCCAGAGTAGATTTCTGCTGTCCGTGTGCAGATTAAAATTTTGCCAGTATCTTTTTAAATTGTGAATGCTTACAGTCAAAAGGCATCTCCTTAAATAAAATAGGAATTTTATCTCAGAGAGCAAAGTTCACCTAACAATGAACTAGGAAGCCACTGGAGCTGTTGCCTGCACATTAATAAAAAAATAAAACAATTCAGTGTAAAAGATGGCTGTTCTAAGGCTGACAACAAAAATTATTTGTCTTCTCTGCAATCAGTCCTGGGCTATGGTTCGGCTGGGCTTCTTCCATCAGGGATAGCTGGCGTATGAAGAAGTCCTCGCATGAATGTAGCATATTAACATGTAAAGAGCAGCGAGAATCTCCCTGTGAATTCACACTTTCCATATTTAAAGCATAAAGATCCCCAACAGAAAATAACAAATGTTGGTGAGAATCCTTGTACAAAGCTGGTGGGACTGTCAAATGGCTCGCCCACATAGAAAACGATTTGACAGGTCTTTGAATAAAGATTTACCATATAAGCCAGCAATTCTATGCTTAGGGGCACATTCAAAAGAACTGGAAACGGGGATGCAAAGATATCACATACCCTCATTTTGGGCAGATTCTGTATTTGTGAATTTCCCACATGCTAAAGTCTATAAGCCCCAAACAAATATGGTGGTGCTTTGAGGGTCACTCAGTCATGTGCAGAGCAGGGCGAAGTCTGAGTGGTCAACACACACGCTCCTGCGAGGTCAAACAGGGCAGCACTCTGCCTGGTTTCAGCTCTCACACTATAAATGAATGTCCTCTAAGTCTATTTGGTACCACTTTTTTTTTTTTAATTCTTTTTAACATTTTCGTGCTTTTTCCTTGGTGATTTCAGTATTTAAAATGGTCCCACATATTGTGCTAGTGTTTCTAACTGCAAGAAGGCTGTCTCTCCCGGACAAAGCATGCGCTCGATGAGCTCATTCAGACATGAGTCACAGTGCTGTATTTCCCTGAGGGGCGATGGTGCAGTTTTTGCTAATTCCATGTCCACAGTCACTTTACAGATGAAACCACCTGAATGAGAAATGACTGTACCTGTGTACTGATGCTCATAACAGCGTCATTCACAACAGTCAAAGGTTAGCAATGGTAAATGCATAAATGATTAGAATATATGCATGCAATGGGATTAGTCATAAAAAGGAATAAAATACTTATACAAGTAATAATATGGATGAATCTTGAACATGCTAAATGAAGGAGGTCAGACACAAAAAGTCACATGTTGTTATGAGTCCTCTTATATAAAATGTTCAGAATAGAAAAGAGAGCAGATTGGTGTTTTCCAGAGATGGGGAGAAGGGGGACTTGCCGGGGTGGTGTGTGCGGCAGGCACGGCGATGGGGTAACTGCTTAATGGGCATGAAATTTTATTTTGGGGTGATAAGTGTTTTGGAAACTAGATAGAAGTAATGGTTACACAACACCATGAATGAACTAAAATGACACTAAACTATTTGTTTTAAAATGGTTAACTTTATGTTAAGTGAATCTCAAGTGTGTGTATGTGTGTAATGGTCTCCAACACTGTTTAAAATGTCAGCACCAAAAGCTATTAAGATAGTTTCCCTTTAGTCATTCTTCATGGCATGGGGCTATCAAAGGAATTCAATAATTTTGAGTTCAATGTAGCTATAATCCCAGGCAAAACACATGTATTTCAAGGCTTATGAAGCTCCAGGTCTTTTTGAGATCTTATACTTTTTAATAGACATTAATCTCCAATGTCAAAAACGTTTTACAGAGGCATTCTCCCAAAGGAGAGGGTCCCAGTAAAAGACAGCGTGTCAGCTACATCCACGTACCAGCCACGTGGGAAGTGTGTCCGGCTCCCAGGCAAACTGAGGCACTGAGATTCCAATGCAACACACAGACGAAAGTCCCCCAAAACTGCTCTGCAGGTTCCAAGTCAGTCACTGCTCCCCACTCCCTGCAACTGCTTTGTGAACTGTTAGCTGGGGCTGTAACTCTCGAGATTCACAGCCTGTTTCCCTACCTGTGACCAGAGGGTTCTGTCTGAGGTAACTCGGGAGGACAAGCCCAAAGAAGATGGAGAATCCAAGCACAAAGAGGTTCCGGGAAGAATTTAAATCGATGAACTGCAGGTTCGAGAGTCCAACAGCTGTGATCATTCCTGCAGAGGAAACATCAGGCCTTAGTTCCACTGAGCGCACCTCAGCCTGGAGGACACATGAGCCGCCGGCAGACTCCCTAAGATGTCCTTTCTCTGCCCCACCCACGCTGGAATGACCCCGGTCTGATCTGGACTGAGTCAGGGGCATAAGCCTAACACGACGCTTTCTTTAGGGCCACCAGAAAACTAAGGACATTGCTTCTTCCTTCACACCTCTGTGCAAATACTTTATCTAGGAAACTCACCCAAATGTCTGGCCCTGACTGCTGCGACTGCATGAGAAGGACCAACCCTGCCACTGAGAAACGGTGTTTTAAATGGTCCACTCCGAGGGGACGACACAAGCTAAGTCAATTAGAAATACCCACTGAGACTAAATCTAATCTTATTTTCCAGGCTTAATTTTCACCCCCCCTTTTAACAAATTCAACTCAGGGAGTGACGGAGGTTTCTGTGTTTTGAAGCTCGGTTTTACATTTTAAAGTGGAAATGTAGCATTACCTTCTGTCTTACTGAAGGGATTTGGTAGTAAGAGTAAAGAAAGGCAGTCTGAGAGGGAAGCCGGAGAGGAGAGCGTGGAATCTTACCGAAGAGAGTGCAGAAGAGGGCGCCCAGCACCGGGTCTGGAAGGGAGGCGAAGAGGGCGCTGAACTTCCCGATCATGCCCAAGGCGAGCATGAGGGCTGCTCCGTACTGGATCACACGGCGACTGCCAACCTGCAGGACACATAAAGGGAGGAGATGGGTGTTCGTCTGCTGCCACATCTGTCAGCAGCAAGATTTCCATCTGGGCCCTGTGGGGCAGATGTGACAAGCCTATCATCAGACAAAACCCAAATCACTGTTACAGCTAAACTCTAGCTGCGTGGGCCACAATTCTCTTTCAATTCTAGTTGAGAGATGGGTCTCATCACGTGGAGGGCTGACATCTCAATGCGTAATTACTATAAACACATGCAGAGTCAAACACTCCCTGCTGTCTCCCCAGAAGCTTGCACTGCTTCTCAGAAGTTGGGTGGTGTCTCCCCCACGTGCACCTGCTCCCGTGCTCGGGCCCTGGGTCTCTAACGCCCATAGCCAGTGGCCAGCATGACCTTCTAGTGTCTCAAAACACAAAAAAAGCTCCTTTGCTCCTGCTTTTCTTTGGGGCACTGACACCTTATTCAGACAAACCCCCAAACATTCCTGAAACTTGTTTTGTCCATGAAAGGGGCTTTCGCCTAGAGGCTAAAGATTGCAGAATTCTCCAGCCCAGCTGCCCGGCTCCTGTTCCACTGCACCATGTGACCGGGCATAGCTTCTCTGGGTGACAGGATTATCGTTTCGCTAACAATAAAACTCGTGCTTTTGCTTTGAGGATTAACGGAGATGACGTTAAAATACTTTGAACGGTGCCAGATAAGCATTAGGCTATTTGATAGCTCCCCACCTGGGTGTGCTTGCCTTTGGTCTTTCCTTTGCCCACCTTTCCTCTCCACTGTGGGAGTGACATTTCTGACATTATGATTGGGGGTTCAGTCCCCCACCCAAGTCCTCTGGTGCTCAAGAAATAAAACTACTTCTCAGGCTCTTCCCAGGAGAGCCAGGCCCATGGGTGAGTTCCCTGCCCATGTCCAGCCCCCATCATGCTTGCTGACTGCCCTCTCAGTACTCTGGCATGCTTGGGTCCGTCTTTCTGGAACACTCATCACCACTCTGGCCAGTTCCTGGACCTCAATGCAAATGCTGCCTCTTCTGCAAAGCCTTCCTGGATCACAAGGCCGGGCTCCCCAACTCAGGCTTCTACAGCATCATGTACGGCATCTACCAAGTGGTCTCAGTTTCATCTGTTAAGCCTTTATCTTTATCTTCTCAAAGCTTCCATCTAGTCCACTGTCACCTAGGTAGTGAGATGGAGCTACCCCTGGGCTCACTGCAGGCCCTGCTCTCTGTGGCGTCCCAAGAATATACCCTGAAGACAACTGGGTCAAGAGGTTCCAAAGGTCTTAAAGTGTCCATAAACATTTTTAAAGAACCTACTCACGTGGCTGGCACTCGTAAGATGGGGATGGGGTGGGGGATGGAGACAAATATGAGAATGTCACATGCTTATGATGGCATCATTAAACTGTGTGGGAGCCCAGCAGAAAGAGAAACTGAAGAGTTAAAGAGGGTTCCCTGCAGAAGGTTTTGAAGGATGAGCAAGAGTTCACTGGAAGAACAGGCAGAGGGAACCACCTGGGCAGAGATCACCTGCCGGCAGAGTTGGCTCTGCTAAGAATACAGGGGTGGGGGCAGAAGCCTGGCCCCAGAAAGGCCTGAAACAATAAATGTTACCTGCAGGAAAGCCGATCTGCCTTAGGTGCTATCAAAACGAGCAAGCACACCAAACAGCAATTCAGTCATTATTTTGTTCAGTGAACATGAACAGAGTACCTATCACATACTTCTGTTCCAAACACCAGAGAACCAGCCCCGAACCCCTTGCTCTCCTGAGGCTTTATGTCTCCTTTACTGCTGTTTACTTCCTGGAATCTCCTCCCAACCTGCCTTCAACTCTCACCAACTCAAGACACTGAGTTTCTGACTTTCCAAAATCTTCAACAGTATGCAAAGCAGCAGAGGAAAAACACCCCTGCCCCTGGATACCACCAGAGATACTAAGTCAGTGGCATTTCCTCTATTCTAGAAATAAACTTTGGGCTAAATATCGTATTGTAACACCAAGTTACGAATTTTGATGCTTATAAGCCATCTTTACAGACATGGGCATGTAGACATGGAAAGGTGGTGTGACTTGCCTGGGGTCAAGTTGGAAGCAAGCAATGAGTCAGGGCAGGAATCAGAGCAACCCTCTCTGGGCAGACAGTAGAACACACTCAGCGTCCTGCGTGTGGATTACCCCCTTAGAACTTCAGCACAACTAACAAGGTAGACAGCCTTAACTCTTGATCACAACGTCCATGTCTGTGGCATGCCATAACTAGATAAAGGAGATCAATTACAAGAGTTGCCAGGAAGTGGAGGCAGACTTTTAGAAAAGCTGGAGGCGCCCTCACCCTGTGTGCCCTGGAAGTCTTAGCTCAGACCAACGTCACCCAGGAGAACATTCTCAATGAAGGGAAGTATCCAGCATCTGTTGTCCTGTGGCAGCCACCAGCCATATGTGACAACTAAGCTAATACAACAAAGAAACTAGGCTTTCATTTTAATGAATTTAAAGAACCACGTGCAGCTACTACTCGTCTGGTAACACCGACTTCGATGTAGGCCTGAGTTCTACTCTCAGAAAAGTGACTTGGCCCAAGCCCTTCAGCTGGAAAAGGGGCACAATCTAGTAAAGAAGTCCCTTTTTTCCAGATAGGGGTCTTCTATCAGCCATATGGCTCAGGCCACGGAAAAACTGCTGCTGCCAAGTGGCATTCCCCTCACCTGTGCAGAAAGCTTATACCCATGAGTCAGGGCAATAAAAACTAGATTCCACCCCAGGGCACCTGTGTAGAAAGCTCACACCCTAGAGAGTTGAGGCAAAGAAAACCAGGTTCCAGGCTCTGGCCTTGAATGGATGATGCCTTCACCTGAGGGAAGTGGGCCCAAAGGAATTTAGAGGGCAATCAAATAGCTCTTTAAAAAGTGCTTTATTCAGCATGCCCTGGTGGAGTGATGGTTAGGTCAATCGACTCCAAAGAAGTGCAGGCCACATATTTGGTTCAAGTCCCTGGTGCTTTATTCAGTTGCTTTCTAAGTTGGCACCTCCAAGTTGCAATAAAGGTAAGTATTCCCCAAAGCACCTCAGTTTAGTTGGAACCTCAAGATGCAGACCCCTCGCCTGCTGCAGGGACCCTGTTGAATTAAGTGATAATATGTTTTAAAGGGATGCAGAGAGGGAGCTGGCCCATTGTACTGTTTTTCCATACCAAGTCCCTGTCTCTACAATTTACTAAGGTATTTTGGATTAATCTGTAGGCTTATGGCAGCAAAATGGCTAAAGACACAAAGCCTTATGTTCCCTCTGGACCCTTCCTTCCCTCAGCAACAAGCGCTCAGGATCTGCTTCTCACCACGGGAAGCAATGAGATCCAGGACTCTGGAGGAAGTGTACCCCTGGTGGCTCTCAAATGCCCAGCGCAGGAGCAACCGACAGCAGGGAGCCACCGGCACTCCCCAGGCTGAGCATGGTGAGGCCCAGTCAGTTTCTAAGGAGAACAACTACGCCTGGGCAGGCCCCGCTCCCTCACACCTGGATTTTCACTCACGACTAACCAAACTGAGTGTTTGGTTTCCCTTTATCTGGTTATGCAACCTGCAGGGACCTCACAGTTCGACGTGGTTCCTGTTTGCCCCCATGTTCTCAGGAGCAGAGCTCAGGTGATGGACACCAGGACCAGGCCACCCCAGATGGCGAACTGCGTGAACTGTCCCTTGCAAGTGAGCCTACAGTGCTGGGGGTTGAAGAGCATCTCCACGCCCTGGTCAGCAGCGCACTCTGGCAGCTTCACTCAGATGTGAAGTCTTCTTTTAATAAATTACGGAAGCTGAATTGTGGTATCTCTCGAGAGTGGTGAGAAGGAGGAAAGAGTGCAGACAGAGGTCCTGCTTCAACCTGTTTTCTCTAATCCACTTAACTCCACAACGGATTTTGGCTGAAAGAGAACGGTTCTGCTGCTACAGTTTGAAAACCACATTCATTCTTTAAGATCCAGGATGAACTGGTGTCCTACCCTCCTCTGAGCAACGCCGCTCCCCCGCCACCCACATGACCTCCTCTCATTTTAGCAGATTAAATTGATCCTTAATATAAAAAGATGGGATCAATCCGAGTCCTTCCCCCCACTCTCACAGCTCACAAAACCAGGGTGAGGTTCCCCAAGGACCACATCGGCTCCTGCCTAACCCCCTCTCCCTCTCTGCCCTGCCCAGCTGGCCACCCCGCATACCTGTGGAAGGCTTCCTCTCTCATCTGCCAGCTTCTGTTCAAGGTTATCTCACCAGGCTTTGCCTGGCCACCCTGTTTAACAGAAACACCATACCTACCACACTCGATCCCGATCTCCCAGCCCTGCCCCAGCTCTCTGCCATACTTACTACATGAACAATCCAAGGCAGCGGCATTCCAAACGCACAACGTGCAAAAGGAGATGGGGAAGAACCAGGCCTTCCTTTTGGAACTCACAGTGGTCAGAACACTCAATGAGAAGGATCAAACTTAGGCGTCCAGTCATTTAATCAGAAAAGTGTGTGTACCTTAGTAATTCCCAGAACTCCGATGTTGGGGCTGGATGAAGTCGAGCCATTCCCAGTGCCAAACACGCCGTCAAGAACACAGGAGAGACCCTCCACAAAAATCCCCCTAAAATGCAAAGGAATGGGGGAAAGAAATGTTCATTCAATGGGGAAGTATAGACTCAAAATGGCTTCAACCCAAAGTCAGGGGCCGTGGACCTGGAGCCCTGTGCTCCGGGGATGGGGAATGCCAAGCCTTGGGCCTCGCCCCTGGCCTCCTAGAACAGAACCTGCATTTAACAGGGTCCCCTTGGGACACTTGACTTTGAGAAACCCTCTCCGAACCACACACCAGACACGCGTACTTGAAAGTCTTTCCAAAGTAAGAAACATTTAGCCAGAAAACAACCATTTGATGGGATCATGACAACCATGAGTTGTCTATTGATTAGACTCCTTTACTATAATATATAGTTTGATCAGGAACAAAATGTGTTGTAATTTTGTAAACATGGACATTTTTAAAGAACATTTTTTTAAAAACCCTCAATAAAAAGCAATTTAATGACATGCAGCAGCTGTGCTCCAGGACATAAACCTAACAGAAGCCCACAAGGGACGCAGAGACACCAGCCCATTCCCTCTTATCACACACATCCGTTTCGCAGGGGCAGCAGCTGGCTGAGAAGGCGGGTAATCTGGGCTATGTTCTCTTCTTTGTGGTGCCCGTAGGGTCCAGTTTGATGCTAGTGTCCAGAAACTAGACGCCAGTGTGTTGAGAAGTGAACGCCACAGCTAAGAAACCTATAGATTGTGTAGGCTTTGTTCCTGCTCTGTCTCTATTCAGAACAGCTGGGAAAACAAGTAATCAAAGGGAACGTACATCTATGACCCAAGCAAAGAACAGGATGGCCTCTGGCACCGGTCTCAGTGGGTATGATGTCTAGAGTAGTTTCAGAAAATGTCTTATGGGACTGCCACTGAGGGGAAGCAAGGCTGGGAATTCCACTCTGCTAGCAATGAGGAAAATAAGAGCAAAACGGGGCTGTGACTTATCCAAAAACAATCCGCCAATAAAGAGCCTGATGCATGGCTACCTTTGTGCGGAAACTGTTGGTTTCTTCTCCAGGACAGTCCAAACCAAAGGGCAAATTATGAGGCACTGGAACTCATTTTCTTAGCGTCGTACCTGTTTATTGCGTGGATGGGAGGCGGTGGAGCACAGGATAGCCGTGCGCAGGCGTAGTAGTCCCCAATGGACTCGATGATGCTGGCCACCACCGCACTGAGCATGCCTATGACACCGGCTGCAGAAACGGTGGGCAGTCCCCACTGAACTGAGAAAGAAGGACAAACATGAAATCTCTCAGAGGGGCAGGAAAAGCTGTGAGAACATCAAGTCATTCAGCCAGAGGACCCTACAGATCCACTCAGATTGGAAGTTCCTGGAAACTAGTTTTTAAACTAGTCATCGATGTACTGGATGCCAGGAAATCACTGAGTCAACCGAAGATCACAGCCAGGGCTGGTCTGCTCTACCACCTTTACTTAAAAGAAACTGTTTGGCTGGGAAAGGCTGCTGCTTCTCCTTCTGCTTCAAAGCCACATTTGGTAAATTACAGTTGAACACAGCTTGCTGCATTAGGATAGAGATTGGTACATATGAGAAGGAATTTCAACCTGCTGTGCAAAATAACTGTGCTCTACCAGGGGGTGGCAGCAAATGAAAAAACAGTGAAAGTCACCATCTAAATTTAAATCCCAACATGGCAGAAGGCAGAGACAATCCTTCTCAGTATAAAATCAGCACTTAAAAAAACAAACCACAACATGGAAAATAACTTCTTTTAAGAAAGTAAAGCGTGTTCACCCTGGTGGCTCCTGCAACTGCATAAAGCCCAAGGACCAAGTTCTTGACCAGGGCAGACAATCAAAGTAAAAAGCTTTCTTCCTCCTCTCTCTGCCTGCCTGCTTCCTTCATTCCTGCCTGCTTCCTTCCTCTTCAAAAAGAAAACAAGACCCCAGGTAGCTTCATTTTTTAAGTGTCTGGATTTAGTTAATTCTTCACTATCTTTTTCCCTTTCAAAGTCTATTTGGACATGGGAAGACGCAGATCTTATTTAAGAAAAACAGCATACAGAATGAACTTCACTGGTCAAATGAGTAGACTTCTTTGGTCAAGTTCCTAGACCTCCTTTCCTTGAACCATCAGTTATAATACCACAGCACAATACATGAAGAAAAGTGGATAATAGGGTCACTTATGTGGCAGCCAATAGCATGGTTAGGGGTACAGGACAATAAAAAAGATCTACCAAGAGTGTCACGGTCAGACTTCAAATGACAGCAATGGAAACTGAGTCATAAGGAGTGCGGTCCCTGTCCAGGGAGCGTCTGGAAGAGGAGTCCAGTGCATAGGGCAGTGGCCTGAGCACCTGCGGGCAGGCAGCAGGATTGAGCTGGTGCTTGGCAGGGGACACGAGTCCTGGGCAGGCAGGTTTAGAAAGAACGGGAGCAGTTGCAGTTGGAGAAGAGAAAGGTGGCACAGAAGAAATGTGCGCTGAGCCTGCAGTGTGCGTGGGAGCAGGGCTGTCCTGCCGCGGGAGCAGAGTGGACAACAGGCAGCTGTGGTCACAGGGTTAAGGAGCACATGCCAGTTGAATGCCCGCCATGCACCACGAGTGGCCGGGCATCTCCTCTCAGTGTTGGTTTGGAATGGACTTTTCTCAGCAAGATAATTCCTCTCTCAAGCAACATTTTCTGTTGCCTAAATAACCTTTTATAGTTAACGTTTACTGCTAAAGCACTGTAGTTTCACTTCAGTGCCTTCATTTCGGGGGAGGGATTCATATTTTGCCATTTAGCAAAATGTTTTATGCTCTCAGTCTACTCCTTTTGCTTTCATATTTCTCTCTTTGCCTAAAGTATGTAATTTGGATTTTGAAAATAACCCTTCCGCTTTATTTTATAATCTTAATTTCTGATGCATTTTCCTTCAGAAAAATATATATACGTGTAAACCTGTTGGCTTTCAGTCTTCTATTTAAATGTGATTTCATCTCAACTCTTAACTACAAGCCTTGTTACCTTATAGCAGGGCTTCCTAATACTGGCATCATTAACATTTGGGCCGGAACTCTGTATTTTAACAACCAATGACTGTTCAGCACACTGAACAGAAGGGCCCCGCTGCAGCACGAGAGACAGATCCGTCTCTGGATCAAGCCACATCATCAGAGTACAAAACACTACAGATCCGTTGGCTGTTTGGGGTGGCGTTCAGAGGTGTTAAGACTGTCACCCTTCTGAGGCGTGGGCTCCTGGAGGTCACGGGGAAGCCCCTCCAGTGTCTCAGCACCCGCCCCACAATGCGATCCTGTCTGTCCACTGGGGAGCCAGCTGCACAGCAGAGGCAATCACCCAGCAAGTGCAAGGGGCTTCCTCTTACCTGCCCTCCACGCCTGCTGCCTGCCTGCCTGCCAGCTGACTGACAATGGATTGTATGTGATGCTCATAAAAATGTGCTGCGTCTCTTTTGGAAAGAGAGTAGTATACACAAATACATACTCAGATCATAAGATTTGATGACAATCTTTAGAAAGACTAAGTTTAATATTTTAAAGTATTTGTAAATGCGTCCAGAAGAAAAGGAACACAGGCAAACACACCATCATTTAGCATATTTAGAGAATTGTCGTTGACCTATCTTGATATTTGTGGCTTTTCCTGCTTGTCATTAGAAAATGTCAAAATGTGGCCACTGAACAGGGGAATACACGAGTACAACTCAGCAGGCTCAGATGGAAACTCTGACTGCCGAAAACAGACCCTTCACCAGACAACCAAGCACACACTAACCACTGGGTTCACAAAAGTCACTCTTGGGGAAGAGGACAAGAAACATTACATGTGAATCCAAGTGACGACCCCCACTCTTCTGCGTCCACTACACTTTGCTAAGTATTACCTAACAGTTAAATGTTAAGTGAAAAACTATAATCCACCTTCCACCCACTTGTGAATATCAATTTACCTGAGTGCTGTGAGCAAACTAAAAAAAAATATATATATAAAAGATTATCTATCCATTAAAAGATTATTTAAATCCCATCATGCTTGGGCAGTTGCTTTGCTAATCTTCAGGCCCCTCCCACTCAAGCCGGTTCATCTTGGTGGCCTGGCACTGAGTTATTCTGTTCTTGCCTTTCCAAGGAGCTACCTTCAAATACTGGTCACCAGACCTCAAACCTAGCAAGAGACCTTTTGTCCAGGATTTCATCTTAAGGGAACCAAGATGCCAACTGGTTTACTTAAGAAGGGAGCTGACTACTCTGTTGATTATGGCCCTCCGGGGACAGGACTGCCCTCTTTTCTGTCAAATCCTCTAAAGACCAGTACGGTAAGAACTTCGGGAGAACATTCATGCTGCAGAGGGTCTTCTGCCCAACGTCTAACTCCTCTGCCTGGGCCCGCGTGGGCTCCTCTGGCCACTAGAACACTTACATGGGTACGGGACCTTAAACCATGGAGCCACCAGCAGCACGCCCTGCCTGGCATCTGTCCGTGCGTAGAAGCCGTACTTCGTGCTGTCAGGAGGGAAGACATCTGTCACCGTGAAGATGAAGCAGAGCAGCCAAGACACAAGGATGGCCAGAATGATCTGATATGGTCAAAAAGAAAAAAAGCTCTGTCAGCTGAAAGAGGTGGGGGTCAATTGGCAAAACACATGCCTCTTCCTACCTTCAAACCCTAGAACCCACCACCATGAGTACTATGCATAAAACACACAACGAATCTGGAAACCCATTCCTGGGGTGGAATTACATTGAGAACAGCTTTGTGTAGGTAACATCACATTAGCCCCAGGTCTGCCGGTAAAATAGGAATCATGGACAACGTGCCAGAGAGGTCACCTACGTCAGATCCCACTACCCCACCCCAGTGTCCAACTTGGCACTTCTTAAAAGGGAGTCAGAGTAGAAAACTTTACGTCCATGATGATTTAAGTGGTTGCTAGTAACCCAATGTCACCACACAGAGCAGGTCCCCACAATATTTTCAAAACCCTCTTTTCACATAACATTTTATGTATGAATCAAAGACAATATAGTCAGGAAAATATGACTACTCACAGGGAACATTTTGAAAAGCTGTAACTTGTATGCAGTCCATCCTTTCTTGGATTTATAAATTGGGAGAGGAAATTTAACATTCCTGGCATATTGAGAAAACAATAATACTAAGAAAATTGTCCTGAGGAAAAAAAAAGAAAACTAGGTTAAAGGTTATATGTCTGAGTTTTAAAATAATACTCAAACTACTACAGCAAAATTAGCTACATGTTCAATAACTGCTATTCTGCTGTTCTGCCAGGGCACCAAGCTGGTTATTTTTAAACTTAAGATACATGTAAAATTTTCACGAACTATTTCTAAGGATACGCAAGCTACATAATCACAGCCCCTTGTCAAATATTCACTCTTGATGCATGAGGATCTGTGCTGAGACTGTACTCAGAATTTTTGTAACAGCAAACATTTTAAATACCATCCATCAAATTGGGGTGTGACTGTTTCATACTATTTAACACTGTGCAGTCTTACAAATAATGAAATAGATGGAAACATACCGAGTCTGACACTGCTGGGGTGAAAAAGTATAAATAATACAATGGTAAAGTTGAACTGGTGCATGGTTGTACTTATGCACAAATGATATAAAACTATGCACAAGTACAGGCAGGAAAGCAGGAAGGCGGGCAGGAAGAGAGGAGGAAGCACGTTTTATTCAGTCAGTGCACTTTTACTGAGGGTAGTCAGTGCACGCCGCCCCGCGCAGGACAAGAGCCCAGGGGCGTGGGCTGCACCAGGGCAGGCGCGGGACTCGGCTCTGCATCAGCAGGGCAGGTCTAAACATCAGAGCTTTACTACTTAACTGAAAGGTTTACTGAAGGATTATTTTACTTTGAACTCATTCTTTGTTATTACAGCACTTCAAACGGCTAGAATCTAAATGTACTTGAATACAGATTAAATGAGACTTGAGACTGCTTGGATTCTACTTTTGAATAGGTTTGAAATTATCTGCAAGTAAAGCAAAAGTAAATGTTGTCAGGAAAAACACAGTTCCCATCAAGGACTTCTGCACGGTGTTTAGAAATGGCAGTTACTGGTTTGTTACCCTGCCTAAATGCCACCTCTATTGGAGTGACTCAGAACCCATGCATGTACAGCCTGATTCACCCATTGCTAATAAAATCCGTGTGAATATACATTTTGATAACCAAGAAGAACATGCCTTTTTATACATGGACTGGCTATTTGTATTTCTTTCTTTCTTTCTCTCTGATAAATGACCAATCATGTCATATCCTTCATCCATTACTGCAGAAATTTGCTCTTCCTTGAAAATGTGGTATTCTCACTCTCTAATCAATAAAGCCCTGGGCTCTGAAGGTGAACAGCCCTTCAGCCACACCCGGGCCTTTTCCTGTGGTCACAGGTGTGCTGTGTCCACGCCCCTCAGTGCTTGCACTGCGGCAGTTGGCATGTAGGGAGCCAGCAGAGGGCTCCTGTGAAGACAGAGGACCAGCCTTCCAGAACTGGCAGCCCAAGTGCAGAAGGAGAGAGCTGGAAACTAAAACAGGGATGAGAAACTCAAGGATTCACAGATGAAACTGAGGAAAATTCCCATGGATACAGAAAAGAGATGAAAACAGGCAAAGCGGGCAGTCAGGGGATGCAACATTCTTGACGTACCAGCAAAAGATGAGCATGATGTGATGGTGGGGAGGAAGCCATCAGGGAAATAATGCAGGATCATTTCCCCTGCATGTTTAAGCTTCCAGAGCTGAAAGGTCAAGAATCGTAGAGGCCTGAGAACTGATGGGAGGGGACCTGGAAGCTAGGTCAGAAGTCAAGGGTGGGGCTCGAAAGGTTGGAGCTTTCTTCCTTTAAAAGTTTGAGATGACTGTCTAACAGCAGATGGAGGGCAAGCTGGGGCTTGGATCTCTGTATCTCAGTTACGGTTCCTGTGGCGGTCACCAGCGAAAAGATGTGTCCCTGATGTCAGACAAGATGAGCTCTCTGGGGGAAAGGCAAGCAGAGGAGAGCATGCAGGACAGCGTTTTGAGGACCCGACAGTCAACTGTCAGGGTGAGTGAAGAGTCATTTCAGCTAGCTATATGTTTCTGGAAAGTCATCCATTTTATTATTGTTTTAACATGGGGTAGGGAGCACAGATTTAATGCATCCTCTCCGGAGTTGTGACCCTGTCCCTCTGCCTGCATCTGTGCAAAATGCATTCCCTTCGCATCTTAATCAGCCCTGCCAGACATTTACCAACATTATTTTCCAAAGGACCAGCTTTTGCATTTATTACTTCTAGTTGCTCCACAGTTTTGTGTCTTTATCAGTTCCTTCTTGATTCACCAGGCTCCTTTTGCATCCTGTTTTTCTAGTTTCTGGAGAGAAGCTCTGAGTACTTTGTCTTTCAGGTTATGAATCTCCTGGAGGACTCTGCCTCCCGCTGTGATTCACGCTGGCCTCACCGTTTTCTAAATTCTCAGCAACTGTGAAGTTTCCCTTTTCTCTGACTTCTGGTTATTTATTACTGGGGTGTTTAGCTTCCAAGCACTTTGAGGGTTTGTCTGCCCTTTTGTTATTGGTTTCTAACTTTACAGTATGAAGGAAAAATTTCTCTCCCACACCAGGTGGTGGACAACTGAATAAATACTTCTTCCTCCTGCTGCCTGCCTGCTCCCTCACTTTCATTCCTGTCTGCCCCTTTCCTTTAAAACAAGAATGATGCTAATGAGAATATCAAAGTCTTCGGTGTCTTTTTAACAACACCTGAAGGGCTAAGGGCTAAGTGACCCCCTTAATGTACTGACTCCAAGTTCTGACTGGCTGCGCTGAGGCAGGAGCATGACGCGGGTGTGGAGCTGTGTGCCCGGGAGCTATGCCTCCTTCAATGCAACGGACCCTCCTGCATCACCACTGTCCCCGCAGTCTGGAAGTTTCCTAAAGGAGCTGGCTTTTCAGTATCTCAAGCCATGAACATGACACTTAGCATGACTCAAAAGTCAAGAGCTAATGGTGCCACCATCTTACCCCCTTTTCCCAAACTGGAAATCAAACAGCCTTCCCTCTACACATCACTGCCAAATGGGTGTCTGGGTCACCTCGACAGCATGTCATTTCCTGACCTCTAGTCTACAAAATCCTTCAACGAAGGCAAGAAGTGGATAGAATTTACAGTGTCAGACTATTCTTACTTAAGAAAACAAGTATCTGGGCATGCCCTGGTGGAGCAGTCCCAGGTTCGTGTCCCAGGGGCAGAGACAAACACCAAGATGAATAACTTAATAAATGCTTCTTCCTCCTCTTTCTTCCTGCCTGTCTGCTACCTCTGCTCTCATTCCTCTCATTCACATACACTTACCTGCTATACCTTGCAAGGCAGCTTAGGGTACAGATCACGTAACGCACAAGCGTTCATGACCTCAGTATGGGGGCAAAACACAACAGCAACAAAAAACTCAAAAAACAACTATCTGTGTAAACACTGAAATCATTCACTTACAGCATGGCAATGCCCCAGTGCTTCCCAGCTCTCTCTCCCGCCGCCTGGAAACCAGAGAGGCCAATGAGGGCCACTGTGGGCGTGATAGTCAGTGGTCCAATATATTTCAGCAGAGCCCCAGGCAGTCCAAGGAGGCCAATGACCACTTCTATCAATGAGGACATGATGATGGCCCCCTGGATCTGGAAGACAAAGGGAACAGACATGAATAAAACTGCCTAAGTATCTCACATTCCTAATTTTGCAAGTCATCACATTATTACATAGCAGTCATGACATAGCTGGAAAATCCTCAGGGAACCCTGAAGAAATGGGGAGAGGGGGAGTGGGGAAGAGAAGGACAGAGACTGAGAACGAACATGACTGGGGCTCAGCCAACCTAAGTATGACATAAAATGGCAATGGACACAAATCCACCGACTTTTCCATTGATAAAGGAGACAGACCTAATTTATAACTCCCACTTATGACACATGGCATTCAAAACCAGTCTCAGTGGAATCGCAGAAAGACAGTGTCACTGACAAAATTCTGAACTAATGGTGAGTGATCGTAAAAGGCTTTAAAAGTTCAGAATGAACTGCCAGCTGTCTGTCATGTCTGGGGACTCCCACGTCCTGTTCTGCTCAAGCGCAGGGCAGTAGACAAGCTTCTTTAATTCTCTCCACAGACATGGGCAGGAAACACTGAGGCTGGAATGATTAGTCCTGCTGCCTGCTGATAAACCTCTGCGTCATGCTCCAGGAACCAGGCCCCTCCGCTGGTTAGGCTGGAGGTCAAAGTGGCGTGCAGGTCTGTGGGTGCCCTGGAGGAGGAGGCGGGGGCGGGAAACAAAGGGCCAGAAACAATACTGCCTGGCTGCACAAAGCATCTCTGCATGCTTGGGTTTATAGAGACGCTGTCTAAATTTAGTGTAGCAACAAAAATAAACATGTCAGCAGGGGCAAAAGAAACGAAGGGCTCAGTGCACAGCCGCACTGACGCGGCGCAGCAGCACTGGGAAGCCACGAGATGGTGCCGTCTTTACCTCGCGTATCCGGGGGTACCAGATGTGTTCCGTGTGTAACAGCTCTGCTGTTCCGTTTGTAACTGAAACATCTTGAAAACAAAAACAAAGACAAAATTTTTCTTTGAGTGACACTGATGTTTCACAGGACATATTCATTTTAGTAAGAATTTCCCCCATTTAAGTATAACGGGTAAAGACCCATCCCTAAAATCCAGTTATAACAGCACGGCTTACCGTGCTGAAAAGTGGAGTCCTCGACACTAAAGCAACCGACTCCATTATAGACGGAGAGCTGCCAGCTTGTCTTAATGGTGACGCTCATCGCTTGTGGCAGCCTCAGAGAACAGACTTTGCAAGCAGCTAACTAAAACGCCCAATAACAAGGTTACCTGACTGTGGTTTTTAAAAACCTAGATAAACGGAGGGCCTTTTCCAGTTCCCAGATCAAATCAGAGGTCACAAAGTAACTCCTAGGAGCAAGGAAGCAAATGAGGTTGGAAAAGTTTGCTCCTAGAACCTAAAATTTGATCGTATTCTGAGAATACAACAGGTCTGACTCGACTTTTTCAAATCCCCTCTCTCATCTTTCCTGACTTTACTGGGTGACTTAAGGATCTTTGTAATCACTAAGGGAGGACAAGGGTAGGGGAGCTGGGGGGGTGAAAGTCATGTGCAGAAAACCAAAGAAGCCAGATCCTTAAGCAGAGACATTTCAGAGAAGGACTGCTGATGCAGCAAACAGTGATTACTGGTGGTATAAAATCCACTGAAAGAAAGAGGCAGAAAAATAGCACAAATACTTTTCTGTTCCATTCCCATATCGATCAATTTCATTAGCATAGAGAAATGAGGTCATTTCTGGTCCTTACTGCCCTGAGGTTAGGGATGAATGAGTGGACAGAGAGACAGAAACCGATCCACACAGATTGGAGCGTTCTGAACTGCCTATTGGCTTGTGTGTTCTGTGCCTGATTCCATAAGGACTTAATGCTGCTGAGGTCAGCACACCTCCAGGCCTCCCTTCCATCACCTGCATTAAAGGACCCCAATGACATATGTGGAAATAACTGCAATTACCTGTGGTGTTACATTTCCATTTATCTAAAGACAGGATGGCTCGAGCAGGGGCCAGAAATGCAAAAGCACTGGCCTGAAACAGGGGTAACCTAAAAGAAACGAGACCAAAACCATGATCACGGCATCAGGAACTACCGAGGTAGTTCACTATTTGACAGCTTAACAGTCTTTTCCACAGACAAACAGCACATGAGTTAAATGCAGGCACCCCTGGAAGAGTAAGCCCCAGTCTGCAAAGATCTCCTGTGCCACACAGTCAGCGCCTCCCCTCCTGCTGCTCTTCCCCAAGACAGCCCCAGGGGTACCCTGGACAAGACCTGGGGTCAGTGCCAGCACCCCAGAACCAGCCCCTGCATCGTCACCTTTCCCCTTGGAGGTGGGAGAGATCAGATATTAAATGTCTCCCCTGCTGAGCTTGTAGACTGTTATCAAACAGTGTGAGTCTTCTATTTTACCACCCTCCTCCTCCTTTCCACATTCTTATCAGTTACTTGCAGGGAGGGACACCCAAACACCCTATTTCTCCTTTGTTGTTCCATTTTGCTTTTAAGTCAAAAACTACCCTAAGCCAAGGGGATAACCATTAAAGTCAGTGATGTCTATAAAGGAGGAGAGCTGTAAGTTACAAATCAACAGTAGATATACTATTCTGCTTAATCATAAAAGATTCACCCATATGATCCTGCCATCCCACTTCTGGGCATCTCCCCAAAAGATACAAAAGCGCCCATCTGCACAGATGTGTGTATCCCCATGTTTACTGCAGCCCTATTCACAATAGCTAAGAACTGGAAACTACCTAAGTGCCCAACATCAGATGACTGGATAAAGAAGATGTGGTGCATATACACAATGGAACACTGCACAGCCCTTAGAAGAGGTGAAACCCTATCATTGAATCAACATGGGTGGAACTAGAGGGGATGATACTAAGTGAAACAAGTCAAAAGAAGAAAGACAAATACCAGATGATCTCACTTACAGGTGGAATGTGAATACACAAAACAAAGGAACAGATGAAAATTAACCAACCCTGAAACATTTGCAACAGAACTGAAGTTACAAAAGGGAGTGGGGCGGGTGGGGGCAAATGGTGGTGGAGCCCCCTGGACAACAGGGAAAAACACTTAGTGATGTGGTGAAGGGCATGGTGTGTTGAAATATATCTAAGAAATGGAAAACCAATACATAGGAAATTATTTTAATGTGTAGAATTACTACAGTAAAAAATTGTAAAAAGATTCAACTGCTTTAACTATCAAAGAAATTAAATCTGCTGACAATTTCGAATTCAATACAGAGACTCAATATCATCAACTATATTTTAGATGTTTCATATTAAATTTGTCGACACTCAAACTACTCAAATTCTAAACATTTTGCCATTTATGACTGGAAACAGCATTTCAGCTACAATTGTATTAGGTAGCCTTATGGGCTAACATGACATTGCTTTGGTGGTTAAATATAAAATTACTCCTTGTGTGTGCAGGATATTAAGTCCAAATCCCTCTTAAATAACCACACACAGCTTCTTTCTAATCGGCCTACTTCCTCCATCTGGAGTGAAACAGTACTGTGTGAAGAAACAGAGTGGCTCTGGTTGGAGGACATGCACTTAGAAGCCAGCGTCGAGTCTTCTGTTCTCCTGGACAGTCTAATCATGCAACAGTCCGCTGAGAAGGCAGGTGCTGGCTCTAAGACGCAGAGGCAGGCCGCACAGCACAGACTGGACAACGGCCACTGATGGCCCGTCCTCCACCAACCTTCATTTATGACTACCTGTTGGGGGTGCCCAGAGCATGGAACTAAAGGTCCTGAAGTTGGAATATACAGTGATGTTTCCTGGTGGCCTAGTGGGTGCGGCCACCAGACGTAGTCCACATACATCCCGAGGACCCAGGTTTGAGACCTGGGACTGTGGGGGGAACAACCAAGATGAACAATAAATAATTATTTCTTCCTCCTCTCCCTTTGTGCCGGCCTGCCTGCACCTTTCCTTTAGAAGCACACAGTAACACAGGGGTGGGTGTGGTGGCCCGCTGCCCCGTGGCTTCAGATTTCAAGCAGTGCGCTCTTGAGCACATGGTCAACCGCAGTTCAGGATCCGGGCCTTGAGAACACTGCATTCCGCACTGCGCTGGTGGCTTACTGGATGTGGGACGGGGAAGGCTGGCTCTGGGCTCCAGTCCCGCTGCCATCCTGACCACAGTGTGAACTTGACCACTGCCTGGGCACCTTTCAGCACCAGCATTTTATGGCTTAACCACAACTGATGGTCCGGAGAGCAAACCTACAGAGATGCTCACTCACTTCTGAACAACTAGGACAGAGTTCCTTAGAAAGTGGGTGAGCACAGCAAATTCTACTAGTTTCTATGCCACGTCTCTCACCTGGAAAAGGCTGCACGTGGCGGTGCGCACCCAGCAAGTACCCTGCTCGCCTGCGGCACCAGCGGAAGGTCAAGCCGCAATTAAGTCAGTGGCAGCGTGTCCCGGCGCTGCGTGCGGGCTCCAGAGCAGCTGCACAAACCAGCGGCTTAACTAGAACACTCACTAAACAGGGGCTTCCCCAGACCACAGTCGCAGAGGGAGCCAATACGATGAAAAGCCCTTGATGGTCCGCGTGACTGAGCAGCTTTTCAGGGCACTCTCCCCACATGCAGCGCTCTCTGCACCCGCTCACACATCACGTGAATTACAGGAGCATGACACCCCGCAGAAGAGACTGCCTGCTCTACCTGTGTCTGCAGAAAACGTCGACCGAACTGGTTTACAGGAAAGTTTATAATAAATACAGGAAGGGGGAGATGCTTGCAGATAAAAAATTGTAAAGTTGGTAGTGTCACTAGTTGCAGAAAAGACAGGCAAAACTTGGTTGTGGCGCATCCAGTGTCGGCTGCAGCCCAGGACAGCGAAGACTGCAGCCAGCCTCCGACACACCCTCGAGTGGCTCAAAGCCCTGCCGGGGCTCCCCGTTCCTCCTCAGGTTGCTGCTGACTGGACCACGCCCCAGTCTCACCGGACACAGCCCCTTCACACCAGCCTGGTCACTCGGTTCTCTGTAATCGATGACTGATTTCTCTGTTCAGTTTTATTCATCATTCAAGGCACAGAGAAAATAACACCTGTTCCAGGGAGCATTGAAGAGCTCCTTTCTTTGGATTTGTAATGTGTTCCCCTATAACTCAGAACTGTCTGGTCATGATTTCTGCAAGTCAACCTCCAACTTGCTTCATAAATCCTGGGGGTGCTGGTTTAAAAAGATGAAGATCCTGGGATACCCTGATGGAGTATGATTTGGTTGGCTGCCTCTGACTGAGTGCAATCCACATACATCCCAAGGACCCTGGTTTATGCCCCCGTTCTGGGGGGAGCAACCAAAATGTACAACTAAATAAAATAAAACGCTTCCTCCCTCTCTCTCCCTGCCTGTCTGCCTCCTCACCTTCATTCCTGCCTGCCACTTTCCTTTACATAAATAAAATTTAAAAATTAAGATTTCTGCATAAGAACAACCACTTCCATGTGAGGTTGAGGCACCAGGCACGACACGGCAGCAGCCCCTGTGTCAGACGAAGGAATTTATCATTTTGGTCACTCAACAGACATTTCTTGGGTGCCTGTTTGACACAGGAATGAATAATATACAGGAAAAACTACCCCAGGGCCCTTGAGGGGGTTTCTGCTGTGTGGAGGGGACACTCCTGATGGCCACAGCTGAAAGAAAGGTACAGGATGCTGTAGGAGTCGTCACTTACGTAAAAAGGAGAAGCAGGACTATGCTTTCCAATACTTAAAATTGTCACACACTTGCCCAACAAGGTCTGTTCAGGCAGGTTCCCATTCTTGCAGACAAAACTCTCCGCCGCCGCCTCCCTCACCTCAGTCTGGAGCAGCTCCCTGCTACCTGGCTCAATAATATTTCAGCTCAACCCGTAATTTTCAGTCCCTGAATCAACCACTTCTCCACGGAGCCCAGGTTCGTGTGCGTGGAGAATGGTGTTTAGGAACCAATGTCTGAGTACCTGGTGGTCTCACCGAACAGAGGATGAACCCTAACACCGCCAGCCCCGGCCTCCCTTCCATGTTCCTCTCCCCGCAGCCTGAACACCCTGCTCTCCAACACCCAGTGTGATTCCATGCGATTCCAGAATTACACCAGTGTGACTACTAACCACACCACCAACTTCGCCAATTCTGTCGTTGCTGGCCTGAGAAAATATCCACTCGGGTTATGCAAAGTACTGCACTCTAAAACCTGAATTAATGATTTCTCGGCATGGTTACCAATTTGACATCTGCTTAGGTTCACTTGTTTGTGTGTTTTCAGGTTTTTTCATCATCCTTTAGATTTTATGTCCCCTGGAGTATCAGAAATATTAGCCAACAGAGAAACAAAAAGTTAATTAAAGGGGAGACCACCCAGAAAAGCTCCAGCTGAAAGAAGAAAACTGAGCAGCCTCAGCTGAGGGACTGGAGGTTCTCGGGCCTTAAGAGAAGCTGGGTGAAACACTCATGGCACAGTCTGATTTCCTATGCCACAGCTTTAGGGGTCCCCCTAGTCAGTGACGCCGGCAGCATGGCTGAGGGGCACCCAATCACCTGACACACTCACCAAGGACATACTCACCCATCAGCTGCCCCAGCTCTTGCCCAGTGGCCCCCTCTCCAGCTCACCTGCACCTGTCTGCCTCCTGCCCTTCCAAAAGGGCCACTAACACAGCGAGAGCCAAGCACTATCTCACTAGATGTTCACTAACGGCTTGATTATTGATACATTTTACAGACAAGGGAAGGAAGGCTGTTTGGAGAAACCAGATAGCTTTTCAGTCAAATGACTGGTATAACGCCACCTCTGAGGACAAAGCTCCCTAATGCGACAGGTTTAGGAGACAAGGCTCCCTCCTCCAAGGTCATTACCCCCAGGTTCTCACTGACCTCCCTTTTTAATTACTACCCAAAATTCTTGAGTAAATAAGCAGTTTTGTTGTTAATGTCAGAAGAAAACGTAAAACTGCTATTATGCCCCCCTGCCATGCCAAAAGTAGGATGGGCTGGCTCTCACCCATATAATAATTTTCATTACAATGCTCACTCTAAATCAACCATGCTTGTAGGCCACCTTCCAATTTATACAAATAAAGGAGATTATGAGACAAGTCAAATACCACCCCTGAAGGCACAATCAGACAAAGTTGGAACATGAGAGGCCCAATCAGACAACTCTAAAAGGTGGTGCTCCGGAGGGAGCCTCGTTAAGAGAACAGACACAATGAATGCACCACATGAATCTGATTGGGTCCAGACTTGTTTAGGGAGAGAGAGGAACAGCTATAAAGGAATATGTTAGGGACAACTTGGGACATTAAATATGGATTGCATATTAGATAAGGTGTTGGAATGAATGTCAGTTTTCTCAGGTGTGGTAAACGGTTGCACAGGAGACCCTCACTGCCTGCAGCGTGTCTAACAGGGAGCAGGGACACTGCCTGCCACTTTACTTGCAAGGAGTTCAAAAATCACACGCACCCTATACTCACAGATGTAGAGAATGATAGAGAGGAAAATGCCACCTCCCCATCACTGGATCCCTCCAGTCTTCTCAACTTTATCAATAGTTACAGCCCTGGCCTTGAGACTGCCTTCATCTCTCAGAATTATAAAGGCTTTGTACTAAATCTGAGAACAAACCAGAGGCGCTTAAGAGGTCGCTGGGCTTGGCACCACAAACCAACCAGGATGAGAACTGCTGGAACTTTAAGGGAACTCGGCAGAGAGCCCTCACTGAAAGAAAAGTTCAAAGGATCAAGGTCAAAGGGCAGCTGGAAGCAGCAGCCAGGCAGAAACTTGACTCCCCCAACAGGAGAGGGATCTGGGGATCACTGAAACCATTGCAGTCACACTACTGGGGCTAGGATCCACGACCTCCATCCCTACACAGGTCATGGTCCCTGGAGGAAAGGAAGCCACACCCGTGTCAGGAGCGATGTGCGGTAAAGGGGCAGTTGCCACACACACTGCATCAGACGCAGCAGACACGTTGCGGCGTCAGCCGGCCCAGCCCAAGGAGGCCATGCCCCAGAGGACCCGGCATCTTCAAGTGGCACTCCACGATCCTGGCTCAGCATACGCCCGGTTTCACATCCCTGTGTCCCTCTCGGTTTGGAAGGAACCGGGTTCCAGGAACAGCACACGCTTCACCAGAAAGCCCGTGTGACATGAGTAGGGTCAGGCTCAGGTTGAGACGGCCCTTCCTTTGCTCTAGACCTGCACTGTCTTAGAGCCTCACAAGGAGGGGCCGCTCATGGCTTGTGGCTCATGGCTCAGCGCGCACTGCACCCAACTGCACCCAGTGTGATTCCTGTGAGGCAAATGCACAAACAAACAGGAACCCAGACACGACTAGGTAACCTCTCAGCTGGAAGTCTGAAAATCCTTCTTAGAAACTGAAAACTATTCCTTCAGCGACCAGAAGTCCCAGGAAACGAGTGCTGACCCACAATAGACACAGAGCCCTGCCTGCATCCAGGGGCATGGTTCTGCGAGGCTGGAACCAGGCTGGAACTGCGCAGCCGGCCTTCTCTTCTCACTCGTTTACTTATGGGTGGGGCTGGACTGCAGATCAGGAAAAAGGATCGAGCAATGAGGTAGTGAGGGGCCAGGAGTACGGGCGGTGGGGGCCTGCGGGGCTCCCACTCTTGCCAGCCCCCAGGCTGCTGCTCCAATTCAGAGATTCTTTCCTCGAGACCGACAGGGCACACGCCAGGCCTCCAGAGGGTGGAGGTGATCTGTGCTCGTCACTCACCCCCACCCCAAAGTAGCCCCACGCTCCTGCTCCGTGGGCACCACCACCTCTGCGCTCAGCATTCTCCTTCCTGTGGCCCCACCCTGGCCCCCTTGTTGGGGTCCCCATGGCCTTTCTCTTGGGTCTCCCTGGACCCAGCCTCCAGGCCCCATACGGAGCCCCGAGGGTCGTCTTTCCTTGTGCACCAGTGGAGTCACCCACCACTGCGTCTAGTCTGCGGCCTCACAGGCTGACTTCTGCCTCTGCCCCTCCTGGAACACGCTCTTCGGGACCCTCTGATTCAGCAAGACCCTTCCAGTCCCCAGCAGGACATCACTGTAACACGTGCCGTGGCCGGGCGATGAGACACTGCGTCTACGGAGCAGCTATGAACGAGTCAGCACTTCTCCCAGGGTTTTCCTCAGGTTAAGAGTATGACCACCTCACACCCCAATGGGCATCGAAAACCACATTCTGAAACCAATCGCACCAATGCCTCTCCAAGAACCCCCTCCCCGCATCAGCACGTGCACATGGTGATCAGACACGACACACCTTCCATTCATCACCGAGCCAATGGTCACACCCCAGTGAGAAGGGACGTCTGGGGCTCGCAGCGCCCAAGGATGTGGGGGGGGTGTCCGACCTCTGCCATACACAGAGGAAAGCTACTCTCACTGGGCTTCTGGCGTAGAAACACTTGCACCCGTATGAGCGTGCACGGCGGCACTCAGGCCTGGGGTCCTAGGGCATCGCAGGGGTCAATCCCGCCCCTGCTCTTCCTCAGCTCAGCTGCTGCTTCAGGGGGAGCAGGGTAGACTCTACCCTCACTGACCCAAGCGGCTCCAGCAAGGTCTCTTGTGCTCCAACAATGGCAAGAAGGTACTGCGTGCGTGCCTTCCCTTCCCTAAGTAGTCACCAAAGTCCCCATCACCACTGTTTGTCACTTGTCAGCCACACCCACTGCTGCCAGGCTCATATGAGTATCCGGACTCACCTCTCTGGCACCACTAGGACAGAGCTGCACACGTGTATTTAATAACATGGCTTCTGTTCCCTCTTCACATCAACAATTCCCAACTACAGGCATGCCCAGAATCACAGTCCCCTGGAGATTCAGCTGTTCAAAAAAGACCGTTTTCCCAGAGAACCAGTGTCCTGTGTACCACGTAAGGCTCATGAGTCAGCCAACATAAGCTTTTTAATCCATTCTGGAAGACGCTTGAATGCCATGTTAAAAAATCAGAGCTGATGTCAGCCAGATTCAGGGGCCTGGCTCTAAGAAATTAATCGTCTCCTCACACTCCCAGAACAGCCTCACTTCTACACATCTAATTTCACCAGCAGGTCAGTGCCATCCCTCTGTCCCTCCCCTAAGGGGCCCACACAAGAGACCCCTCACCCACCCACGGCGGTAGCTGCAGCAGGGGCCACCCCAACAGACTCCAGCACATGGGGCTTCCTGCAGGAGGGGTGCCTGCTCCCTTCCAGGGATGCTGCCTGAGCTGCCAAGCAGACACTGCTCTCCCCAGTGTCCCCTCCTCCTCCATAAGTGCAACTCTTCCAGGTCCCTGAGAATGCTGAGCCCCAAGCGGCCCTTTCTCAGATGTCAGCTAACAGAGAACGGACAGAACGATGACTACAGTGAGGCCCTTCTTCCGGGGCCTGTCCTGTTCCTGCAGTCTCCACCCCTCGAGTAGAGCCTGGCTGCATGAGCGGATGGAAGAGGGGAAAGGAGAGGATGAAGCGAGTCTGCAAGTCGGGGGGGGGAGGATGCAGAGCAGAGGCATCAAAGAGAAAGCACAGTCCAGTGGGAAAAGACACAAAATCAAAACAAAGGACAAAGTGGAATAAGTGCCACATTAGAAGAACATACACAAGGCTCGGGGAGGGATTCAGAAGAGAGAACAAGGGTAATTTCTGGACGTCAGGTCGTTCACAGGAGGGAGAGAAGAGCTGGGACTGGAAAGGAGTGACGAGCAGGGCTTCCCAGGTTGCTGGGAGTTCACCCAGGGAGTGTGGGGAGGGGCAGCAAGCCGGGACAGAAGGGCTGGACAGCAGTGGCACCAAGAAGGCACGAGCCTAAAGGGTGGGCACATCTGGTGTTTCATAGGGAGTGCTGAACCTGGTCCATCAAGGAGGATGCAAATGTCAGAAAGACGATGGCGGGGGCTGCAGGAGTCCAGCGAGGAGGAGTCGGGAACCTAGTCTGCGCTACAGGACCGAGGGCGGGGGCGGCCTGCCCGCCAGCGGGGCGGAGGGAGCGGACGGTCTATCTCCGGCTTGGTGGCGCCGCTCACCAAGAAACACTGTGACTGTGGGGGACAAGGGCGGGGGCCACTAGGACACCCCACAGTCCTTCCAAGGAGGCCTCGCTGAACAGTGTGGCTCGCTGCCTTAGGGGGGGAATGTTTCAGCACCCCCCGGGTTGGTGCCCTAATCTCACCTGCATCCAAACGTTGTCTGCAGCAAAGTTGTGATTCCCACACAGAAGAAAATGGTCCCGATGAGCTGGCTGGTGGCCCATTGGTCGTACCCCACACACATGGCGTCAGCCAGCAGGAAGGGCACAGCAATCGTGCCACTGAAGCAGGTCAGGTAGTGCTGCGGGCGACAAGTGGACAGAGACAGTAAGCGCCTCCGCATGTGTTACTGATTTTATCCTGGCTGGACCCCGCTGCCGTCTGGAAGAGCAGCCCACACGGCGCCTGCCTGTGGCTCAGGCAGTGCCGGCCACGCACAGCCCAGGCACCCGGGACACAGCGGGGCGGGGAAGAGCTCCCACGAAGAGTCACTGATGTTTTAGTCACAGCTCATGTCAAGTCATTTTTCTTTTTCGGCATTTCTCCTTTCTGGGTTTTTTTTTTTTTTTTTTTTTTTTTTTTTTTTTTTTTTTTTTTTTTTCTTATCTTATTCATCACCTGAATGATTACTGATTACTCAAATGAGCTAGGCTAGCACAAAAGTCTTCAACACTAGTACTGGTGATGTTTTACTTACATTATTCCCAAATGCTTCTCAGCATCAATTGCTAAAGGCATGGGACTTCACTGCTCATCTGTATTGCACTGAACCAGCCTTGAACCCTGGGTTAGGGCATACTATATTTTCCTTTTGGGATTCGATCTGCTAATATTTTATGCAGAATTTTATATCTGCATTCTTAAGATAATTTGGTTTTGAATTAATTTTTCAGTCTAGGAACTTAAAGCTACACAAGCATCACGGGGATTTTTCCATCTTCCATGGTCTGGCATTATTTGACAACAATCAGTGAAGGGTTATGGATATATAGCAGCCATAAGAATGGTCCAGAAAGTGTCTACCCCATTCACTCTGTGTGGCCCTGGGGGGAATATTCCTAGCACCCATTCCTCCAGGGTCCCAGTGGTTGTTTCCACTTCTGCTGTACAAATGTCCTACTGTTCTTCCCCACCATCCCCATCTCTGCCTACATTTGTCAAACCATGTTCTCTGTAGCTCAGGGAGCCCAACTGTGTAAACTAACAGGTATTTCATTGGGGAGCAGAGTATCCTGTGCAGGACATCTCTGAGCTGCTCACGAGTTTAAGAGCACTGGGTATCACCAAGGCAGGTGTGATGCACAGGGCTTCCCAATCCGATATCAACAGGGAGGACTTCGAGAAACATCTGTAACATTTTAAAGAATGAATTTCTTAAAGCCTGGTTCTGGATCCTCAGTCCAAGGTAACTGTTTGCCAAGCCTACGCTACTCCTCTGGTTACACACCTTTATTAGACACCTTTTAGCCCAGGTTACCTAGTGCACTGATGCAGGCGGCAGTGGTAGGAACTGATGGCAGCATCTGTGACCAGCAGGTATAGCCCCACCTCAAGGGAGTACAGCTGTCTGGGCAGTAAAGGCATTAAGCCCGACTCAGCCTCTGATTTAGCTCAGATTGAGTTGATCCCTCAATTTGAAAAAGGAAGGAGAGAAAGAACTCAGAGCAGCATTTGAGAGAAAGCCAACAACACAAACGCCTGTCAGTCAGGGGTGTGCGTCGGTCCTCCCTGTTGCTTCCTGTCTCCCAAAACGCCACTCAGCCTGTAGTGGGGAAAGGACCAAGTACTACAGACACAGAAGCCCTACACCAGTGTGGGTCACCTCACACAAGTCCCCAACCTCCTCTTGTAGCTTCCCTGCTCTGCCCCCTTGGAATCTGCAGCAAAGCAGCCACTACCATGGCAAAGTCTCCCTTCCTTTAAAAATAAGGCCTACAAAAGAACAGATGAAATGGAACCATCTCATGTGCATTTGCTACAGAACCGAGGTTACCAAAAGGGAATGGGGCCGGGTAGGGGCAAATAGTGGTGGAGCTCACTGGACAGTGGGAAAGAACACGTGGTGATTTGGTGGAGGGCAGGGTGTGCTGACATATCTAAGAAATGGGGAACCCATACATAGGAAATTATTTTAATGTGTCTACAATTAAAAAAAAAAAAAGACCTAAACCTCCCATTGCCCGGGCCACCCCGCACTTCTCGGCACCGCCCGCCTCTCACAGCAGAGTTGGTTTGATTGGTTAGGGAGACGAGGAATAGGAGGTGTGAACTAATTCCTCCTTCTCTACTCTTCTACCTTCCCTTTTATTCTCTTTCTGTCTCTACCATCATCTTACCTTCCTTAAAGTCACCCCTCTTGCTTAGTCCATGATAGTTTTCCTTCTTTCGTTCTCTGGGGTTTACCTATTGCTCCTGTTCTTTCCTTCCATCTACTATTATGAAAATGATGTCAACAATTCACATTCATCATTCTTCACAGAGTATAATAAACTAGTCAACAAACAAAAATTTGTGTTTACAAAAAAATCTACATGGCAAACAATTTGAGCATCTGCTGGATGTCATATCCAAAATGAACCAACTTACCTGCAACCCCAGAAATATGCACAGGTACCAGGGAGGGACGTCTTCTATGGTGTAAATCATGTCGGATCTCTGGGGGTCTAGACTGCCAGTGCTATCCAAGGTCTCAGCCAGAGAGCTCTGTGAGCAAGAGGGAGTCAAGGAGTTGTTATTTAAGGACTAACGTTAACTCAGCTCAGGCCACTGTTACTGGGGAAAAAACAAATCAAATGTCTGAAAGGCTGTCACTCTCCTGTAAAATAAGCCTGGGCTCAGCACACTCATGCATGCGACGATATCCTCAGACCTTGGTGGGAAGCGGGGTCAGTGTTCCTTGGCAAACTCGTGCTGAGAGCACCAGGTTTGCCCAGAACTACTTCTCCCCAAGTCTGAGGGGAAACTCCCCGGATGGAGAAGGATTTCCAGGTTGAGGCTACAAAGTGAGACTCTGGCATGAGCAGAACTTGGACGGGGTGCGGATAAAGAAATGGTACTAAGATGCAAACCACGGTCAAACAGAACACTGATCTGTTCCTCCTACCCCATCCCACCCCGCAAGCAGAAGGATCTTCATCCCTGACAAAATTCCACTGTCGCCCGCTCAGGTGGCAATGGTGAGTGCAATGAGCAGAATTCCAACGACTACAGAAGCAATTCCAATTTTGTTTCAAAAACAGACCAAAAATGCATTTCTAGAGATTGGGGCCATTTTTTGTTCTTTCCCCCCATGATTATACTAATGGTTTTAGAAGAGTGTAAGCGTGGCAAACACCATGCACTCTGGGTCAGAGTCTGACACCTGCGGTCAGCTTCAGCATCGCTTCTGACCTCATCGGCACTTGAGTCAAATAGAAAATGAAAACATAGCATCAAAACTGCTCTGGTTTCTAAAAGCCTATGAACAATTTCCCAGAATCCAAGATACCTGCCCCTGTTCTTTAAGACTCTTACAACTCAGCAGATAAAAAGTGCTTAATGGGGAACAAAATGAAAAGATGGTCCACAAAAAAGGTAAATGATGACATTCTGTTCCTTGACCAATGTGCATCCCTCTAGTCTGATACACTTGGTCCACAGAAAAATGCTGTTGTTCAATTCTCCATGCATAGGGGGACAGGGATTTGGGGGCCAAATAACTTGGAACAAAAGAGTTGATGCAATTCAGCCTCGCCTTCTAAAGCTTAAAGGCAAATGTCTGATAGAAGCTGACATTTGATCTAATCCAAATGTGGACTGAATATGACCTTCTGTAGAGAACTTTTTCCTTCCATTCAAACAGATATTGGCCAACTTGTATTGCTGAATCGGTTAAAATAGGTTAGGTGTGTCTTTTAAAAACCTGTTGGTAGGAGTGGGTAGAGTGAACACATGTGAGGAATTTGACACTGATGTGCAATAAAGGATGAGCTTAGCAGGTCTGGGATGTCCAAACCCTGCACATTCCATGAAAAGATTTCTTTCACACAGGGCCTGGCACCTGGGAGAAAACGTGAGCTCTTGGAATAGTTTACCTCACACGTGTGCTGCCCCAAACAGGTAACAACATGGCTCGTGGCAGCTGGGGCCCCGAGGGGCCATGTGATGCCAGCTTTGATGTGGAGGAACCAGGGCTACATGACAGATGCCCCGGTAAACAGGCTGGACACCACGGCGTGGGCAAGCTCCCCTGTTTGGCAACAATGCTCCATTGTGGTCACACGTCAGTGTGTGGTCACACGTCAGTGTGTGGTCACACGCACGCGCACATTCGCGGAGCCCCACGAGGGGGGGACAGCGTGAAGCGCGTGCCAGGTCTCCTGCTTACAGCTGCGTGCACGCCTTTTGCGACTGCAGGTTGTAACCTGTAGCCTTTCTCTGAAATAAACTTGTAACCTTGACCACTTTTCGCAATCCTGAGTCCTTCTAGCAAACCAATGAGCCTGATTTGGAAATGCCCAGAACTCAGCTTTTAGAAATCCCAACACACTCTGCTACCACACTAACTACAGATATTGGACCCACTGACTATACGTAATGGTCTCACAGGTGGGGGCACGACTACTCACAAAGAAATACCCGAAAATAATGAAATGGATGCACTGTGAAGAGATCAAGCATGTGACTGACTTGTGCTCCAGTTAGAGAAAGGAGAGCTCTACCCTGGGTGCTTATAGAGGGGAACTGACCAATAGAAGCCCAGAAAGGTTCTATGCTCGAGGCACAGAGTGGGGCTGGAAAGAGGATGGTTTTTAACTGCAAGTCGATCGGACACCCTGTCGCCCACTGCCATTCCATCCTTCAAGTCAGTGTATTATTCGACGATGATGAAGCAGAGAAATGTCAGGCTCCAGAATAATATGTGGGGTTAGATGCAAACATGCATGGTAGGATCCTTATCTGCAACTAGAATGCCAGAAGCCAGGTTATAGAAGGCAGACTCACACCCACAGAAGGACACTAGAAGAGTCCTTTCTAGAGGAACCAATGTGCCCCCAAAGAAAGATACTGACTTTATTAACACCACAGTGACAAGGCAGCTTTCCACTCAGTGGCACGGCCCACCAGCAGACACAATTCATTCATATAATCTTTTTTAACAGCCTCATTAGAGACAAAGAAAATAAGAGGCAAATAAATGGGAAATTTAGTCAATGTAGTTTGAAAAAATTTTAAACCAGTATTTACAGAAAAATAAAAATATTTTTGAATCTGGTAAGATGTGTTTTAATTAGTAAATAAAAAACAAATAAGAGATCTAAAATTTACAAGATAGGAAAAAAAAAAAAAATCAACAGAAGCTCTGAAAGCCAAAGATAACTACCAAAAAGAGTCAGAAGCCAAACACGGATAAGAAATAATTTGTAGAGTAGTAGGCTTTTGTAAAGTCAGAATAGAAGAAAACAGAATATATGAATTAATCAAAGAAATATACACCAAAGTATTTAGGTATAAAGGAGCATTATGTCAATCCACTTTCAAAAGTTCATAAGTAACAGATATATATAGAAAGAGAATGAGTAAGCAAATATAATGAAATGTTAACGTTTGGGGATTGGACAGCAGGCACACAGGAATCCATATTTTTGGAACTTTTCTGTAAGTATTTATAAACTTGAAAAAAATTGATGGTGTACCCTTAGTGGAGTAACATTTAGGTCAATCACCTCCAAAGGAGCAAGCCAAATAACCCTGCACTCAATTCCCAGGTCTGGAGGGAAACGACCAGTGTGAAAAACTAAATAGAAATAAAAGATCCTCTCTCTTCTTGCTTACCTGCCTGTTAACCTTCATTCCTACTGGCACCTTTCCTCAAAACAAAACAAAACAAAAAAGATTAAAAGCAAAACGAATCTTTTTATGGAGGGCTGGGGAAAGATCTCAGGATATACTGATAAGCCAAAAAAGATGCAGAACTGTGTATGTAATGGGGGAAAAAGAAAGAAAGGATTTCATATATTTAGCTTGCTTGTATGTGCGCAAAAGTAGCTGAAGGCTGGAGAGAAGGCCCCAACAAGTGAAGAGTAGACTTTTTCTACAAGGGGAAAGGTTGGACTGGAGGGATAGTAGACAGGATAGAAGGAAACCTTAACTGTACCTCTGTATACATTTTAATATTATAAATGATGAGAAAGTATTATCTATTCAAGAAATTGAATACAAATTTTCAAGACAGAATTTCCTGGTGCATCCCGTGCCTCAGGCAGCTCAGGTAGGCATGTAAAGCCCACGGGCTAGGATAAAAACTAAAAATAAAAATTTTAAATGTTGGCATGTCTTGGTGGAGTGAGTAGTGCTTTGGCCAACTTCCTCCAGGAGAAGCTCAAGTCACATACATCGCAAGGACCTGGGTTTCATCCCAGAGAGTAGCCAAGATGTACAACTTAAAAAAATAAAAGTCGTCTTCCCCTCACTCTGCCTGCCTGCCTACCTTCATTCCTGCCTGCACCTTACCTTTAAAATTTTTTTTTAATGTTAAGTAAACTGCCCACACACATTTGCTGATGTGCGTGTGTAATATACACACCAGAATGTCAGCCTCCAGTCACACTGTGGGCAAATATTTTTTGGGGGGTGGAGGTGGGGGAAAGCAGCACATTCTAAACTCTCTTATACAGTTTTGACTGTTCAGCATATTCATGAGAACTTCATTTTCAAGAACAGGTGATACCTTAATAAAGTGTGGCTTAAAGAGAAGGATCAGATCTCAAAATTAGGAAAATAAGTATCTTTAACAAACTTTGTTATACTAGGCAGCTAGGCAGCTGAAACAATGGGCAGCAACAAAGACTCCAGTGCTAATGAGCATGATCTTCAAGTGGGACTCAAATGTTTGAACAATGTCTGCTTCCTCAAAGCCCTGAGCTATTTTACATTTGTCATTTCATCCTCGCCAGGGCCCTAGAAGTCATATGTAGTTGTGACCCCATTTTACAGATCCTAAGTTTCAGACTGAGAAGTTGAGAACTTGTCCCAGAGGCCACATTTGCTAGCAAGTTCACCGCCTTCCCAAATAAACAGCGCTGCTTTATCACCTACCAGATACAGCGGAAGCGCTTGTAATTGTGTTAACCATGAATTTGAGCACAACTGTAGCCATTTTATATACTTCTGTAAACAGATTTTGTGAGGAATCTATAAACAGCAAAATACTGATGTTTCAGCAGTAACATCAAAGCCTTTGACTTATTTAATCTTTTTTGTCCCCCAAACTCTAATTATGAAGTTCAAGTCTCTCAACATACCTAAATTTAAGAATCCTAATGAGATGAATGCTAAGCTGGTATTGGGTGCGGGGTCACACTAATTCATGACAGGTGACACCAATCATGAATCCCTCATGTCCTCTCAGGAATAAAATCCCTTTAAGTCAATTCCAT